>JAQGCM010002166.1:0-12057 GCA_034699705.1 Hymenaphorura dentifera
ACTTTTCAAAGTTGGTTGAATATTACACTGCAAAATTCCAACTTTCTCAAAATATGGGCCAATTCTCCAAAGATGTCACAGTTTTGCGATTACCTGAAAACTTGCCCTGGTATGGCTAACACCACCCCCCCCCCCCGGAAAAGTCGCCCACAGGAATATTAGCCACAGTTAAATTTCTGAAAATGCGTAGAAATAGTCAATTTTGGGGGCCGAGTTTTACTGGAATATTACTGCGGGCGAATATTCCGAGGGGTGGGGCGAATAATTATTGGTGCGAGTCGTACCATGGGATACTTCTTCGGATACGAAATTTTTTGCAATTTTGGAGTTAGTTTGGACCGACTGGGAAATATTTCAGGTAGAGAAAGCAGAGAATTTTTCACAAACTGCATACTTCGTACCTTGTACTTTTCACAATTTTGCAGTGCAATATGTCTACAAAACTTTCGAAAAGTGCAAGAAGCCCAACTCTAATCCAAATCATAAACGTTACATGAATAACTCAAATCATGAAATTGTGAGCAAATATTCTACACAGGAAATTGTGTTCTCTGCCGACTTGATTCTTCAATGGAAAGACCATGTTATTTGGAGAGAAGCCCAAAACAAATTTAACACGTCCGACGGTGATGAAGTTCAATCCAAAATTGTTGAGGGTCTTGTCAAAACTCTGGACTCAAACTTGTTGGCAAAAATATGGAAGCCGGATATTTATATCGGTGAAATTACAATACATTTGATTTTCAGAGCTAAATTTAGTTTTAAAAATTGAAATTTGTTGAAAATCAGTGAACATTCATTTGATCTTGATCTTTAATCTAAAAATTCTTAACTTGTAGAGAATCTGGTCAAGGTCATGCACCCTGAGGTCATGAGCCCTCCAGTCACAGTCAGGCTGAACGAAGTCACTGGAGATGTTGTCTATATAGCAAGGTCGATTTTTCTTGTAAATTAATCGACAAATTAATTAATAATCACATGAAACATTGCAAATTTGTGCAGGATCAGAATTAGAATTGAATGTGAAATGGACTTTCACTACTACCCGGCTGACACACAAACTTGTGAAATTGAACTTCGGAGCAGTAAGAGTTTTCAAGTCTGTTTTTTCTCAAATTTTTTAGTTTAAAAATTGTAGTTAATTTAAAATATTTGCATAATTAGATTCATATGCCAAAGACGAACTCAATTTAGAATGGGCTAGGCCATTCGGCGCATTTTTGGAAGATTGTGGGGCTCCAAATTTTGATTTTCAAATTGAAGAAGTTGTCGATGGGGAACACGAAGAAGGATATATTGGAAATCAAAGTACTAAACTATTACAATTAAGTTTCAAAATTTTGGCAATTTTTTTGCAACCAAATCAATGCAATTCTGTCGGTGATTTTAGCTCGTAATTTCTCTGGTCTCGGATTCAACTTGGTGGCTCGACGAAAATTGAGCTTTCACATGGTTCAAACTTTTTTGCCATCAACTTTCTTTATAATCATAACTTGGCTTTGTTTCTTGGTCCCCTCGCGAATGGTCGAGGCTCGAATTGGAATTTCAATGACGACGCTTTTGACCCTGACCGCTATGTTTGCTTCTGTCAGGTAAAATTCGGCTCATTGGACAATTTCGACATATTTTTTACAATCAAATCAAACAAATCAACTTTGTCGATAAATATTTTTCTAGAGAAAATTCACCAACTGTGAGCTACGTGAGAGCAATCGACATTTGGATGGTTGCATGCGTCTTCTTTGTTTTTCTGACTCTACTGGAATTTACACTTTTGCTTTGGTAATTGTAAACCGCAGAAATTCGTGAATTTGCAACAAAAATTCAGAAAATTTGACCTCATCGACATTTTGACTTTTTGATTGCTAGGCTAAGAAACATGAAAGAAGAAATCGACGCTGAAGAAAAAGAAGCCGAAGACGAAAGTAAGAAATTAATTGACG
This sequence comes from Hymenaphorura dentifera, assembly GCA_034699705.1. Taxonomy (NCBI): domain Eukaryota; kingdom Metazoa; phylum Arthropoda; class Collembola; order Poduromorpha; family Onychiuridae; genus Hymenaphorura; species Hymenaphorura dentifera. Next base: position 1,944 of record JAQGCM010002166.1, read on the forward strand.
GCAACGGCGATCCAATGACGAAAATGAATGAGCATGAGGGGGGCGGTGGTGTCTCTGTCGATTTCAAACCAAATTCGTCCGCCAAAAATCAGCGAAGACAGTCGGAACTTTTGCGAAGAAAACAAAGGGCAGAAACCCAACACAATGTTTCGGAATTTATTGAAAAATACGCATTTTTAATATTTTCAATCATATTCATATTATTCTGTTCAATTTTCTGGGCTTGGTTGCTCATCGGCTCTGAGTATTTTGTTTGGGACGTTGATGAAAATATTAATTGTGCTAAGAAAGGGCATCATAAATAAAAAATACTTTGTAGCTCAAAGTAAACTCTAATGCTTTGATACATGCAAGCGTGTTGTGCACGTCCCCTAAAATGCCTGGCAAACCTGAAGAACCGATAATATCTCCGGTCTCCGGGTAACGAGTGAACTACCCGCAAGTGTACCTCGGGGATTTGACTAAAACTTGCCAAGCTGGCTAAATATTGGAGTGTCCTGACACTTTTGAGTAATCTGAAGATCCAACATGCCTCGCCAACGTACAGGGTGAGTCAAAAAGAATGCGCAAACTTTTTGGCTCACCCTGTGTATGACCCGTTGCTTGGCGCCAAGCACCGGCATGACAATGATGGATACTTCGGTTCGTCTAAAAAAAAATTCCGATTAGGTGTTTACAATACTCTTAATTAGATTAATTGGTTCACAATTAGCCACAGATTAAAAGCATGGGTCATGGCGGGGCTAGCAATCATTGCTCCCTGGTCGGTTGCTCGAATTTTTTGCTTGCAGTTACTACTGGCATTTCCGAAAAAAATGAAGCCTAAACCACTTGGCTCTGGACACAACAAATTCAACTTTTGTATTCCAATCTTCCTCATTCTCCTCGCCCTGTAAGTTACGTATTTGCATTCAGGAACTTTCGGCAGGCATTTATTTTGATTGTTTGCTTGCGAATTTGTCCTTGTTCTTTTTTTTTTTTGCTGCAAAAGTCAGACAAAAGCAATCGAAGCTTATCAAAAACACATTCAGGATTTCACGGGTTCGGATTTTCGTACTACAAGAAATCAAATCATAGCTGCTGTCGCTGCCACTGCAGACGAAGGATATGAAAGCGATGACGCAGAATCGCCACAATCTGCAGAGACTCCTGCCGAATCCTCTTTGAAAAAAATCAGTTCAAAAATTAAATATGAAGAATTCGTTCTGCCCAACGGCTACAACAAATTGCAAATTCCAAGCGTTGGCTACTGTAAGAACTCTACCAGTTATGTGTATACAAACGTTTGGTCTTTAAATTCGAGTAGAATTTTTTTTGGTCCCACAGATTATGCCCTACAAAACAAAGAGGAAACTACTTTTGCCTCGTCAGAATTTCATATTTTTGACGACTTTGCTCACAAAATTATAGTCACTCTGAGAATTCTCAACATCAATGATGTCGACGAAATTAGTGAGGTTTGAAAAAATACAGGCTTACACACATGCATGTACTAAATATTTTCAAAATAATTTCAATTTTCATCAATGCAAGGTTTGAGTTTCAGGCGGCAGATTATTTTGGATTAATCGGATTTTTCGAAAACAGATTATCGTGAGTCTTTCTTTAACAAAAATTTTAATATACTAGGAAATTGTCCTCAATGCTGACTTGATGCTTCAATGGAAAGACCATATAATATTGAGGGAAGCCCAGTCAAAATTTAATACGTCGAGTGATGAAGTAGAGTCCAAAACTGTTGCAGGTTTGGTCAAAACTATCCGGCCCTTTGGAAGCCGGATATTTATATTGGTGATACTATGATTTCCAGCCGAATTTATTTAGTGAATTTCTACATATCTTTTAATCAATTTTTTCTTCAGCTTTCCCTTGATCTTTTATCGAATTCATAGAGAACCTGGTCAAAGTCATGCATCCAGAAGTCATGAGCGCTCCAATCACTGTAAGATTGAACGAAGTTACTGGAGATATTGTCTATATTTCCAGGTGCCTTTTTTGTACCTGAATCCGTGCAATTAACTAATTAATAATCGCATAAAAACATTACAAATTTAGGCTCAGAATAAGAGTACAGAGGGTTATTTTACTTATTGTGGACACTTTAAAAATCGTGCTCACCATCGCGTCTTCCGTGTCAAAATTTTCAAATTTTTACCAGCGATAGATTGAACGATTTTCAGTGTGTCAGAATTTTTCCGAAAAAATTTGATCAAAAAATGCAGAAGAAAGTTAGGATAGAAGTTGACAAGGTGGCGAGAAGCTTAGAAAAATTAGCTATTTTTTCTAATTTCGTCAACCTTTTTTAGTTTGTTTAAAACTAAAAGGTTGACGACGACAAGAGTTTATCGCTGCTGTACAGATTTACATGGTTAGGAATGCTTTCTGTACCATTGTTGCTTTCCGGCATTTCGATTGTCTTGTATTTTTTTTTTTTTGGAGAGATAAGAAAATTGAAGAAGAAAAAGTAAAAGTGGACAAAAGACTGGGTAAAAAAATGTCCATTTTGAAATTGAATCTGTTCATTTCTCCACGACGACGTGCGTGCGAATTTTATACTTTAAATTTTGAGAGTAAATAATTTCAAGAATTTTGACCTTCTTGCTTCTGTTAGTCAATCAAGCAAAACCCAATTCCCAAAATATTTTCTCACACTTCCGTCCGACTGTTCCCCGACTTGTAAAACTTTTCTCATGTTCTTGTGGGCTAAATTGTTGGCTTCACCGACCCGACTCTGAGTCGTCTGAGTTTAGAAATTTCTCAGTAAAGAATTAACCACGGGCAAAAAAAAACTGGTTTTTTCTTACCACTATGCACAACTCGCAAGTGTTTATTTTTAAATCTGTCACTAGTTTAGCTAGAGTTTTTAGTAAAGAAAAGACGAAAAAAAGGATGGGTTCCTGTTTAGGTCTATTATTTTGTGACCAAACTTGCAGCACTTTAGCCAGAACAAAATCACAAATAATGAGCGCAGAACCTGCCCGGGTCCGGAGTCCTGCCTGGGGGTTCAATAGCAAACAAAACCAACACTAAACTTGAGTTTGAAGAGTTCCTGAAATTCTTAAACTAAACTTGAAAAAAAGATAAAGGCAGGTGGGGGATTGACATTTTGACATTTTAATTTGATGCTTTTTTTCTGGCTCAATTTTCCTCTCACTACTCTTTCAGAAACTGTTCGTTTGTCCTCCTCCTGCTCAACCTAAAACTAATTGAAAATAATTTTAAAATATTAATAGCCGCTTGTTGTGATACAGCTGTGCTGTGTTGAAAAATTTACGTACATATTTTAAACAAATGGAGCTTGGGCAAAATATTGCAGCCTATAAAGATGTAAGTAATTAAATTAATAAATTTAATAAAATTTTTGACAAATAAATTTAATTATTCAAATTCCACAATGGTATGGCCAAAAAAAAAATTTATCCCTTTTTTATTTTTATATTCATTTGCTGCAGATGATGCTGCTCCAAATAAAAATTGAAAATGGACAAGTTGCCAGTGAGTTCCTGCAGGCGGCCATTAAAGCCAAAAAAAGAGGAGATCTGGACACTGCCAAAAAATTACTTGTCAAAACAAAAGAGTACTTTATCGATGAGCTATTAAGTAAGTATTTTTATATTTTATTTTTATTTTTTTTTTGAAATTTGAAATTTTTGCTGTAAGGAAATTCACTTAAATTCTCATTTCCTTACTGTGGAAAATTGTGAAAATATTTTTTTTTTATTTCATTCTTTTAAGTGGACTCTTGGCCTAAGGAACTCTTGCCTTTTCTAAAGGCACATTTTTTTGAAGGTGTAAAGTTTAAAGTTTATACACAATATTGCTAAAAATACTGAAGATAATAATAATGATATTACAAGCTAAGATATTTACCTTAAGGCACTCTTATTAATCACGTCACTCTAAACTAATTTGTGCTTCAATTTTTTAATTTTCCAGAAATTGACAACCTAATTCTGGAGACCGATAATGCGTTGTTAGCAGCTAGAGCTGCTAACAACCGTGCCACAGGCTAATAACTAAATAATTCATTTTTTGGGTGTCAAAACAATTTGTGGTAATTTTCAAATTTTGAACTTTGTAATAAATTTGGAACTTTGATTGTGTGAACATTTTTCATAAAAATCGGCCGTCTCAAAATTTTTATTATTTCTTCAAGAGACATGCATAAAACATAAAATCTCAACTTACCCCCACACAATAATATTTCTTTCAAATTTAAACAAAAAGCTTTAAAACCGCGCTAAAATTTAAAAAAGAGAAATACAGGGTGATCCATAAAGGATGCAACCAATTTGAACAACTTTTTCAAAAAAACGTTTTGAAAAATATTAATTGTGCTAAGAAAGGGCATCGTAACTCGTAAGTCCTAAATAAATGAAATCCAAATAGGTGGTGTGAAGTAAAGACCTAGTGTCCAAATTCCTTACTTTTTTCTAATGCAAAATTCTGAAGAGATTCTCGGACCGTTTCCTACCTAAAACCAAAATTATGCAAGCTGTCACGGTGGTAATGCCACCGCAAATTATGTAGTACCACTGGAACACAGCCAATTGAGAATTGATTGAAATATTTTTCTAAAAAATGTTCCATTGTTGAAACGTGAGCTCAGCCCGAGAGCAAAATTTACCCTTCAAAATTGTAAACAAATTCCAAGATCCTCACCACCTGCACCTGTTTCTTAATGACGACGTCAAATTTTGAGTCAAAGCGTTTTCTCGCCGTGCGTTTGACAAGTCAGTCTATGACTCCGTGCCGGAAAGTCAACAAGACTTTTGACTATTTTATCAAGTAGTTCTATTTCGTACTTCATCGAGAAATCAGACACATTTAACATTTTCTACTGGCTTTCTGCTGCACGAAGAGAAATTGAAACATGAGGACCGCAAGCTTAAGTGGTAAGTTGGACTTAGGATTTCAATTCGAAAAATTCGATTTACATGTGCTATCAAGAATTTGATTTGTGACTGTCAATTATTTTTATAATTTTGAATACACAAACTTATTGCTGTTTAGTCCTAATTGTCGTGGGATTGAACGTGGTGGCACTTTGTAGCGGACAAGGATGCCTAGAGTCCGCTTGGTGCAACCAAATTCGAGGAGACATTGGCCGAGACGTAAATGACCCTCCTCACCACGACTACTACGAGCTTGCTGACGTAGAGATGCTCAAACACGAGAAATACCTGACCTGTGGAATAGAGTTTATTAGCAAGGTAATCCCAATACCCCAAGCAAATTCTTGTTCAGTATGTACATGCACATAGTCGTCTCATTGTTGCTCGCATTGTTGACTTTTTCCCGTCTGTCTAAATTTTGTTCTGCCCTGTCCTGCCCTAGAAATGTGAGCCGACGAGAGACTTCTGTCTAGACTTTGCAAAGAATCTCATCGTAAATTCTCTGTTCAGAGGGAATTTTAATCGGAGCTTGCTGGCTGAAGACGTCTGTGGGTTTCGTACTTGGCCCTACCTGGTTGGATTTTGCATTGGGATTCGAACTTGGCCAAGAAATATTGTGTCACAACTTCCTCCTGGCTACACAAATTGTCGCACCACTTGCAAGGCTATGAGTGAATTTGATGCAGCTCACAAAAGGATTGGAAGAACAAATTTCCCAGCCACTTGGGCAGAAGATTTGGCTGCCCAAGCCGCCTGAGTGAAAGCTCTTAATAAGGATCCACACGGTCCGCTCTGCAATGCAATGCATTTCAATCCTAGATTTTGCTGATACAACATGTACTCGCTCGTTCTGGATACTAATGCAAGTTACATATATTCCAATTTAATAAATGAATTTGATGAGTAAATTAATTCAACAAATTACTCTGAACCAATCAATCGTATTAATGTCATGCTAAAAATGAAACGTGCGTTCACATTCAAGTCATTTGATTGTTGGGAAATTGGTACAGAAGTAGAAATGGAGAGATGCTTACTTAATTCTTTGAGAACAATGCAAAAGTGTCGTTAATATAAGGCGGCAGTTGGTGCCACGCCGGTGCCTGTCTCCGATAATAATTTCTGGACCAAAGTATTTTACGTACGTATGGTATTTCCTCGCCCGATAGGAAAAGTTTTGTTTTCAATATTGTAAACAAATTCCAGGCGAGAGCGACACCACATTAAATTGAGCTGAAGCTTAGTAGTTACATAGATCCGATCAGACACTGGCACTTGCTGACGGCAGCTGATTTGCAGTATTCATAATATTTGCTGTAACTTGCAAAAAAGCAATAAGAAACATGGAATTCCAGGTTGGTATTTTGTTGTTGGTCTCTCAAATCATTGCTCATGTCGAACGGAAATCAGAGCAAATTTTGAATATTCAGCCCAAATTGTGTTAGCTTCTACAATTAGTTTCTAAAATGTATTAGTTTAACAGCTTTTTTTTTATTTCAGGGCTCATCGCGGACTGCCGGCCCTGTCGTCAAACGAGCCTTCTTCAACTTGTTCTTCGCAACACTGCAAATTCTCGCTCGGACTCGCTCCGTTGCGTTACCTTAGCTTGAAAACAACAATTGAATTGATCGGAAGGCTATGCTAGCAGAGTGCAGTTGATCACTTTAATCATCTTAATCAATCATCTATTCAAGATTTAATACAACAACCATCGTTTGGCATTACTGTTAATCAACAATCGAATTTTCACGTGTTCAATTGGTGAAAATTGAAAATTGGTGAAACGTCATTTCAGCTATTATTCAATCTGAAGAATTTTCAGAATCTCAAATAATTTCTAATTTCAATTTCATTGCAAAATTGAAATTTGTTGATTTGTTTTTGAAGTTCGCTACTATAAACGAGGCATAAGAAAACGCAAGTCAGAGCCGCTTTTTACGTACAAACTACATAGAAGTCAGAATCACCTTATCGAAGTTTAAGAAATTACCTTAGAAATTATGTTCTTGAGAGTATAAACGGTACTTACTTAATATCTACTGCCGCTAACTCTTGACAAGAAATTATATTTTTACGGAAACCCAACAGAAAATACTGTATTATTGAAAAAAAAAACATCCTTCAAGTGCTTATGGAAGCAATTCTCCGAATTTCCTTGCTGAGCAAAAGCAAAATAAAATAAATATAAACTGAATACAAAATCAAAGGCGACTTTGACAACCGTCTGCAGCACGTCGCGTCTAAATCCACCCCTGCCCTGCCCTACCTTGGTCACTCTAAATAATGCATAAACACAATCTTTCAAACAGTATTGGACATTGCAGGGCAGAAAGCATAGATTTTTCAGTAAGAACACGAACGGACAATTTTTTATATTCAGTCCAGCATAAGCCAACGGCATAAATTATTAGCGATCAGAGTTGTGAGATGGCTATAAAGTATGTCGTGACCAATGGCGTCTGTTCGTGCTCACTCAAGGCAGAAGAATTCGCTTAACACTTTGTCTCATTTATAGTGAGCACTTGGCTCCCCTAACAACCCTTTCTAGCCAGTTTGCCCTAGACGGGGGATGAACCACAAATTCACAAGTGTCCCTTAACTATTTTGAACAGAATCGTGTGGGGCTTGGCGTGTGCAATTTTGAAATGGTGGGCTCCGAAGTCGTAGAGGATTTTGAAAAAACGCCACGGTTCTACGAGCACCTACAGATCGGTACTTGATGGATCATACTGGCAGACAAGACTGGGGTTTAAAGCTTATGAAAAAATTCTAAATACGTTGAATATTTGAACTTTCAGGTTCATGGAAAAGTTGGCGTGTATATTGAAATCGTTTCTTTGTCTGGCACAATGCTAATTTTGGCTCCGTTAACCTTCTATTATCAACTAATTTTCGTAGATATGTTGTGGTTCCAAATTCGGCAGGATGGCTCCAAAATCTACACTTGTTCTTAGGGTGAATCACAAATTTGGAACTGCCCCTTAGCCAAGGTGGGGGAAGTCGTGCACGGATAATACTTGATGTGCAAATATACAAAAAACGAAGGCGCTCTTGAGTCCTTAAGGATTTTGACAAAGTGTTTTTTCTATGAACATTTAGGAAATCGGCATGATCAACGCAGGTCACACATCTGAATGGCAGCCCAACGTTGTTCACGAATTATTTGTTATGTACGCTCAGAGTGATGCACTTATCTAACGTGGTGGACGAGGGTGATTTGCCACGGACGATATACTAGGGTGGTTTAACAATGCATGGTAGCTCGAGTCAGAGATGTCGTTGCGTTCGTTACATGTATTGTTTGGCCTGTACTGTCGGTCCATACAAAAACGAACGTGTCTCCGTGTTCCTCGTATACATTACTGGTGCCACAATACGATTCACAATGGTGGCTGCAAGCGATCACTTTTCGCAATGTACTCTGTGCACTTTATTTATGTTTTGGTTTCACTTGCCACCATCCATAAGCACAGTAGACTAGTTCAAAATGAATGAAACAAAGTACGTAGTTCCAAAGCCGTATTCGTTGCGACAGGTTATATACGTGTACTCCTGGTTTGTCGCAAGACACCTTGACGACGGCGCATATTATTAGGGCTGTTTGACGTACCTTGGTTTGTCGCACCAATAAAATAGCTCGGGCTTGTCCAAGATCACCAGAGTTGGTCCGAACTTCTGAACAATACTACAACAATAGCCCCAGGATACTGGATATTTCTCGAGTCGGGAGAGCATTCGTCATTAATTGGTAACCACAATTATAATTTTTAGATAAGATGGAATGCAAATTCCAGAAAGAATAGAGTCGGCATTACGCGATATCTTTATCTGGATTTACAGGAACGAACTAATCCCACTCATCTCATCTGGAGACCAAGATTATTTGCATTTAGCAAATCTTGTGCAATATCAAATTCACTCAATTTTGAATGCAGGTATGTGCAATTCAACAATGTATAAATTTGGGCCAACAGTAAGGCTAGTGACCATCGTAATGTGCCTCATACTATCAAAGCATGCAACTTGTCATCTAGTAAATTCCTTCGGGCCAGAAAAAAACAAGGTGGAAAATGTTTTAGACTTGAACGTATATTTGAAAGTGTTTGAACATTGCCTCAACAACGTCATACTACAGAAACCCACAACTGAGCTTTCAGAGCCAAGGTTTCCAGTGCTCATAAGGACTGACATATATCTGCGGTATCATGAGGAGGTTAGCTTAATAGATATTCTGCGATACGAATCACTATACCAAGGCGAAGGCCATCACAATTTCAGCTTGATTTTCCTAATTCGAATGGTACGAATGAAGTACAACTGCATCGCACATTTTGCTCCAGTACCTATCACAGATGAGTACAATTTTTCGTTCTACATAGCTAGTTTTGCAGAATTTGTTTTTGACACCGATGAACGTGCTGGGTACACTAATCGACTATACTTCAATTTTATTGAGAATTCACGTAGTGAAAAATATTATCTTGGAACAATGAAGTATGACGAGTTTCTCATCATGGCAACTAGTTTTACCAATGCATTGATCTTTTATGTATGGACAAAAGCAAATTTAGAATTTGGGTATATTTGCAGTGGGCAAACGGTCAATTTTCGAACCTATTATAGCATTAGTACTCAGGCAAACATTCTCTCTGTTGAAAAATTAAACACGGACTATCGGACTAATTTTGTAAAATTTTGTGGGGGATATCACTTTGCCAAATATATTTATAATGAACAGTTCAGGAGTCTAGAATTTCCATATCAAACTATGTATTTTACACAAGAGCAATTAATTGAAAAATATCAACCACCGATATTCATGGACGGACTATTGGCTTCACTCATGTTTGCCAAAGATAAATCGAATTTCACCTTTTCCTTGTGTGGAGACAAATCATATCCAACGCACGGATATGTTTTGATAATCCAACAAACTAGTCAAACAAGCTTTTTGAAAGGCTTATTGAAAGGCGGCTTCGAATTCCCTTCTCATTCCCAAGAATATAATTTTCTTACTTGTGACGGTCGCGATTCTGTGTCAATGTTGACAGGATACCTTAAACCATTTCAAATGATGGCTTGGATATTTTTGGTACCCACTTTGGCCGTCACAATAGTGGTTTTGAAATGCAGTTTCTATTTGAAAAAGTCAAACTCATATGCTGTATTCACAATGGTATGTTATATTTTTGAACAACATGTTCAACTTCACGATGTGA
>JAQGCM010002167.1:0-12054 GCA_034699705.1 Hymenaphorura dentifera
AATTAGAATTGAATAGGTTGCTGTATTGCATTGTATTGCGATTGTTCAAAGGTGTTGCCGGAAAAATGCGAATGGCTAAAGTAACAAGCTAATGGTTATTTATCTGATCTGAAGGCAAGGCAAGAATGAAAGGCGAAAGGTGTTACGAAGTGATGCATTTTGAATGGATATATCAGCTGTTCGTTTGCTGGGGTATACTAAGTACTAGTACAGTAGACGATCGACCGGATCGAGTATGTTCAGTAAACGCTGGGCAAATGTAAATGTAGTAAGTCACTTAACTTCGTCGTTCGTATGCACCGCACGTCCTGTTGACCACTAACAAATGCTCATGCCAATACCGGATTCAGACTTTTCAGACTTCCCTTTCAAGTCAATTTTTTGTCATTTTCTTGACGTTTTCCGTCTTGAAGATTTTTCCAATTTTCCATATAATTAAAGTGAAGCTTGTCATCAAAAATGTTAGATCGCTAATGTTAGAGCTATAAATCGTTTGGGAGGAATTCAGTTACTTTAGGACAAAATTGTTTCGAGCGAGAATTTTAGAGCGAAATTAAATAGGTCCGACCAGATCAACGTGGACATTAAGAGCTCACTACAAAATCAAAACTAATTTAATCCGTAATCAATTAATCCAATCCAAAATTAAGGAATCCGGAATCCCACAATCCACCCAACTTTAGGATTTCCCACATCTGCGTAAAAGTTTTAACCCGATCGGGTAAACCTCTATTGCCTCTTACAGAAATCATGTGCACGAATTTTGTAACTTGTTTTCAAAAATTGTTTATTAGAATCTGGTTGATCACTGCGAATTATAAGCAGTTGAAGTTCTCTTTCTTTGTCTCCTTCTTGGGCTAGCGGACTTCCTCATTCCTGCCCGGCGCGACTGTGGTGGCGATAAGGAATTAAGCGATTGTGTCTGTCTGCTGCCGGGAATTGGCGAATCTTCCTGACGCTCTGGGGTCTCGTCTGGAACAGGTTTACATACAATTGGCGCAGAACACTGAGCGATTGAGTCAATCACATTCGGGATTTCATTGAAGATTTGACGTAATTCTTGTTCAGAAAGACAAGAGGAGTCCGCTTGTCCACAGATTTTTAGGCCGCCTTTATAGCTCAGACATGACAGACTCAAACCTGAAACAAATATTTTGAGTTAGAGTGGTGGTGGCGAGTGCAGTGGCGAGAATCCCAGAACAACAACGATTTTCATTAATGTTTACCGGTATCATCCGGCATCGGTGGAAACGCCGCAAGCTCTTCACAGTCTGCGCTAAAGTATCGAAATTTGTCTTTGGCGGAAGGAACATTGGACAACTGTATCGAAGAATGAGCACCGCTAAATAAATATGGTAGTATAAGATAAGGAAACCGCCCTGCAATTTTTGCAATGTAATAAATAACAAGAGGTTCTGGTCCTCCAATTCCGGCTAATGAACTCCTTTGCATGTCTCTCAGTCTCTGAAATAAACTTTGGCCATTTTCTTCCAATGCAATTGGATAAGTGAAGGCGGTTGAGCGATTCTGTGGATCTGAATTTGGATATGGAAAGAATGCAATTTCTTCTGCAACTAACATTTCTTTCACTAATCGTTTCTTTGGAAGAATAGTTTTGCAGGCTTCCACAAATGCAAAGGCAACAATACTTTGAATTGAAGCTTTGCAATCAAATCTTATCCGCTTCAAAGTCTCTAACTCGATTTCGCCGTTAGTCCATGCCATGAATCTCCGTCGACGAAATCCAGGATTACGCTTTCGAAAGTAACGACGATTCCAGTAGGTTTGATATTTGTTGTAATACAATCGAATGAGTGTTGTCGGTGCAAACAATACACAATTCGTATAAAAGTATATTTTCTTCCAAAGTGCAGTTTTGTATTTGATAGGGTCCAATAAATAGTTGAAATTGTCGCTTAGTTTGGAAATTAGCATGAGCCCTGACATTCCATCCATGTATGCATGATGGTATCTGAAAACTTGCAAAGATTTTTTCTCTCCTTTTGAATCTGTGTAAAATGTAAAAAAAAATTACATTTTTTAAACAAATATCTTGTTTTTAAATCATGTGTGGATTTTTTTAAATTCAGAACATACCAATGTATTTTGGAAGAATGACCCATTCCCACTGAGGCTTCTGTTCATCCATATCTTTTGTTAAACCTGCTAGCATATTCATTACGTCTTTTTCCGTGTATTCAAAATCCCTGTCCAGAGTTCTAATGTGTCGTTTGACATTAAAATTTTGATCCCGCTTCCAACAAGTGTATCCAAATTTCCTTGTGATCACGTTTTGAAGCTTTTGATATGAAGGATTATTATGAGCAACCCCATTTTTAGTTCCAACTCTAAACAATCGATCTTCCAGCGTCTTTACGCACGTTTTTGCATTGTCTAAATGACCTCTTCTAGTGATGAAACAGACTAAGACCATTCTAGTATTTCCTGGAGTCTTGTATTCCCAAACTGCATCAGCTCCATCGCTAACAAGGAAAACATTTCCATTGTAGATCAACCGCAGAACAACACTCAAAGTAGTCCTGAGAAGTTCATTTATAAATAAAACTACAACAAGCACGAAACTAATGGTTGGATATAACCAGAATGAAAGTACAACTTTAATTAACTCTTTCATGGTGTCTAGATAGCTGAATAATAATTGCCCCGAAGATTCCAAATGCTGACTGATTTTTTCACAAATCATTTTCATTTCATTGAGTTATCACAACTTAAAACTAGTGTTGTTCCCTAATCTGTTCCGCAAACGTAGGTGATAAAAATATTGCACTTTGCTTTGCTGTGCGCTCTTGCACTATGCACTCGGCACTCGTGTAAATTTTAATTTTCAAGGTGCATATTATGATTTGATTGAACTTATAGGTCGGCAGTCCCATCAGTGTAAAATGTGTCAAATCAAATGCGTTCATTTCGTTGCCAAATGTTAAGCAAAAATACTGCAGAACCAGAACCACCAATAAAAATTTTGCTAAATATTTTTGCAAAAAAGAAATATTAAATTACTATAAAAATATCAATCTAGCCTTTAAAACCACAGACCTCACCAAACTAAATTACAATGTGTTCTGTGCTGACGACTGACTAAACTCAGGAAGAAATGCAAGCTTAGACTTTTTCTAAGCGAAAGCGAATCACTTTGTAAGGATAAAAATAATCACATTGTTTACAGAATTAGAACTTTTGTTTGCAGTTCACTGCGTGTGAACAAATTGAAACTCAAAAGCAAGGAAATATTTCCTTTTATATAGAAACAGCATAAAAATATTATTAAGTTGAGGTTGTTGGCTTGAATTGAAGAAGCAGAGTTACCGAATGCCACAAAAATCAATAATGACTTGAAAAGACTTAAACCCGGGTTGCACGATGAACTTGCACTGTACAGGTTAGGATTCGTCATTAGTCATTACGAAATTTGCAAATTTGCAATAATTGAGGCAGCAACTAAGAGCTAGTATTTCCGATATTTTTATGGGTAAAGGGTAAGAGGTGATCCCACAAAAAATTACTCAAATCACAAGTCAAATTATGATTCTATAATTTGTAATTCATATAATACTAAAATTATTCATTAGAGAATTTATTGGGAAAGCGGTTTGCATTAAAATCTTACTGTTTTAGTCCGTTCTTAGAGAACAAAATACGGAGAAAAGATTCCGTATTCGAGACTTTTGAGTTTGAGACATCACATTTTAATTTTCACATAATGCCTTTGCAATTATTTGAATCGTGTGTAGGCACATTGATCTTTGGCGAATTATTAGTGCAGAAAATCCATTGACATTTGGCTCATATTAAACTGATTCTAAATTCTAATTTAGAACCACTGGTGAAAGCCACAGCAATCTGCCAATTTAAACAAAGAACAGCGGACAACAAAATTAAGTTTCTTTTCATGGAATGATGACGCATATGAGGTCGTGAAAAAGTGAAAATTGGTTGATTATTTCCTTGTAGGGGCAAAATGATGAGAGCACATGTGCTTCCTTGCGGGAATCCCAAACAAGTTTAAACAAAAGCCATGCCAGACTTCCCACGTCCAATTCCTCGCTCCCTCATTTTGCACTTCTCCTGTACGCTAGCTGGACTTTGCTTTAGTTTTGTCCTCGTCTAAATCGTCAAAATTCCAAACTCGGATTAATTAGTAAAAAGTGAAATTGAAATTAAGAGGACAATTCCGAAATCCAGCTCCTACATCTCGTTATCATTTTGGAAACCAAAAACAAGTAAGCAGACCTTCCTAGTAGCAAAAAGGCTTTGCCGCCTTGCTTTTGCTACTCCGCCAACAGTTGGCAGTCACAAAACTGCTTCCAAATTTTACTCTATTAGAGTTATCAACTTAATTTTAATCATTGTATTGTTTACACAGTTTGGGCAACAGCAAGAGCAACAAATAGCGTCAAACGTGCAGTACAAGAAGTAAGCCACAAAAGGAAGGGAGAATGCTTCGTACTTGAAAATGTTGATAAAGTTTTCAAAACTACCCGAACCTTGTGATCAGCTAATCTCCGATCCAGCACTTCATCAATCTGCACTGTGAGTGAATTATTTGAATTATGCGTCGATCATAGTTTGTAGTAGTTAGAGAATAACTTATAGATAGATAGATCGATAGATAACGCAACGGCTTTTTATTTAGGTCAATATTTTCAGTAAAAAAATTGTCGTCAATAAGAGCACCTTTTGATACATAAAAAATAGAAACATTTCTTCCATCTTCCTTTGTAATAGGTGAAAGCAAGGTGATTCTTTGAAAATGCCTACGACCTATGTGGCCGAGTTCACTGACGAAGACGACGATGAAGTCGTCGTAGTGCCTTACGTCAAACCAACACCTCCTACAATTACATTATCTGCTTCAGAAGATGAAGATGATTGCCAGGAAATACTTAAGACAAATGTCAGACAAACGACGGAGAAAAAGGGTTCTCTCTCGCGCACTAAGGCTGCTGCTAGTGAGAGAAGAGAACCAAATGTTTCGAGTCGATTGTCCGATCATTCAATGTCGAAAAGTAGTGCCAGCAGTGAACCTACAGATAAAGGAAAAGCTTCTAAAAAATCCCGGCACAAGAGCAAGGAGGTTTGTGAGCTGGCTAGTTCTTCCGGTGCTGACTGTGCTGTCAACAGTAACAGTCAGAACGGCTCCGCCAAATCCACCCCTCTAGAGCACGAACTTGAGAGATTTGGGCCTACAAATGAATTAAGTCAACCTGTTGAGCCTAGTTTTGAGTTATTGGCCAATGCGACTGACACTATTGGCACTGAAACTCAAACTAGAAGCTCTGATTTTGTAACTGATTCTAGAAAGACCATTGATCCAAGTTTAAGTTGTTCACGAAGAGAAGGGGAGGAGCCTGAAGATTTTGTGCCTCTCATTCATATTTCAACAAATATTTTTGAGCAAAATCTCACTCCTACTGCTACTGCTGCCAAGGGAGGGAATATCCAGGCTGGAAAAGGAAATAAGCGAGCTCGGAATTCTGATAGTGGATTAAAAAGTCCTAAAAAGCGAACATCTGCGAAAAGTGCTCAAGAACAAAGTCGTTCGGATTTGTTGAAATTTATTCAGCACCTGGGGCTACCATTGGAGGAATTGCCGCCGGTGGAGTCTCCTTCAACTCGGAAGTACGCTCCCCGTAAATCGCGAACTCCGAAGACTTTGTCACCCGCCATTAGCGCGTTAGTAGGTAGGTGCTATGAACTGACTGACCATATCTGCCGATGAATGATATGTAGATATCCTCAGTCAGTAGTTTTCTAAATTTCCAACATTGCTAAAGAAGTACAGAAGCACTTTAATACCAACGAAGATGAGAATACAAGATGTGAATACCAACCAAGCCCCGCACAAATGACAACTAGAATTCTTTATTCATAACGCATACCAGGCATACCTTATTTTTTTTGCTAAATTGATCACAGTTTACTTAGAACAATTTATTTCCCAGCTTGGCCGCAAATGGATGTGACCAGTCCCAGCCGACTTTCTTTTGCCTGATGAGCGTATTGCAAACTTGTTTTTATTAGGCTCATCAATTCATATTGGGGCTGTGGTTCTTTTCTTGACGAGTCAGAGCTGTCGGCTTCAGAATTCAGAACTATACAGAATTATTTTCCAACAATGCATTTTCAGAATTTGAACTTTAAGGTCTTTGTTATTGTAAGTATGTATTTGTTCTTCAGCTACATCAAAATCACCTACTATAACACAACAACCGGTTAGGCCACAAGAATTACAAGCTTTTGTGTCAAGCACTGACGAGGCAAATTTAACAACAGCAGTAGCAGGGGATGGAACGCCACAACAAAGAAAGACCAGGGTATCAAGGAAGAAATCCAAAAACTCAGACGAATTGGTTCAAACTGCTGAAGACACTGTCTTTACTCGAAAAGATTTAGACTCTGTGAGTTCATCGATCCAAACAAATGTTATACTTCCCTGTTGTAGCACTAGCACTCCTAAGTTGAAACCTTCGCGATCAAAATCTCAGCCAACTTTTGGGACTCCACTTATTCCAATTCCGATTGCCCACCCAGAAGTTACAATTCAGGATCAAGATCGAGTAAGCGGTACAAGGAAAACGTCACCGACGAAACGACGTAGCGATAAGTCACCGGCGGCTGACGTAGCACCCGTCGCGAGAAAGCGGAAATCAGACGCCATTGATACACCACCAGCAATTGCTGAGACTGAGGCCCAAGCAAAAAAACGACAGAAAAATGAAAGCAGATTGGCATCAGGTACAGACTCATCGTCATCGTCGAAAACCAAGGGTAACGAAGTCTGCTTTGTCCTGGAGAAAAGAGGTCATGCGAAAGAGTCTTCGCCTAGTCAGCGACCTAAACTTGGGGAAACTCCGAAGAAGAAGTCAGTAACTCGAACCAACAAACACGAAGGACTCCCAAAAAAATGGACAAATACAATGAAAGACTTCTACGGAACAGTCAAGAATTCGAATCTCGAAACATCAGATATATTAAATACGCAGTCCAGTGAGAAAAGTTACGACATTTTACGGCTAGGTTGGTCGATTCAGTCGATTGTGCAATAGATTTATTTGTTGTTTTCTAGATTCTTCGGTGAAATGGAGAACTCCCGAGGACAGGGTTTCGAAATACAGAAGAAAATCAGAAAACTGGATACGTTGTGACAACTGCCACCAGGCTGGTCATTCAAGATATAAGTGTCCAGAGAAACCGCGACCCACAGTCTGTTACGTTTGTGGACTTGAAGGCCATAACTCAGGGCAAAGGGACAGAGGCACTTGTCCAAACGCCATTTGCTTGAACGTAAGTTTTTTCTAGGCTATCTCTATCTCGAATGATTGGATTGACAAATAAATATATAGAGAATTTCCTCTCTAGTGCGGAGCTTCACAGCAAAGATTCCAGGACGCTTGCAGCTCTTGCATCTATCGATCAAAACCCGTCGAATGTAAGATTTGTCAAACTAAGGGCCATAACGATGCCAATTGTCCGGATCTCTGGCGAAAATACCATTCTACACATAATCCTACCACCAATGAGGTATTGTTAATTTTTGTTATTTCACTCTATGAATGGCGAGAATAGTATTCGGCTTGCTACCGAATTAAGCCGATTACCGAATATTCGGCCGAACAGTTATTTGTAAGTACCCAATATTCAATCGCATATTTGATATTTTTCCTGAATAACCAAAGTATGAAAGAATATTCGACTGTCGGAACAGAATATTCAGTAAAAATATGGCATATTCGGTCCTCGACAGCCGACTGACCTCGAGTACTGAAATATTTGCCATAACAAATAGCCGTTCGACACTATACTACATTGGGAACGATTAGGACCGAATACTGCATTTTCGGCCAAAGGATAATATTACCGAGTGTCCAGTTGTCGGCACTATTCGGTCTCGGTCAACTGCATATTCGGGACATCCCAATTGCATTCAATCGTTGCATCAATTCAATTCTAACTCACAGAAATTCTATGTCCATATTTAACGCAATAAGTTCTAAAGCATATTTCTTATACTTGATAGAATGATATTTCCGCTGCAGCAGCTGGACCAGCGAAAGGAACTAGCACCGGAGGACCCAGAAGGAAGATTTACAAAGCGTTATTCAATGTGTTTTGCTCAAACTGCGGCATAAAGGGACACAATTATTATATTTGCCAAGCCAATCGGCCCAAGAGCGCTTACTATCCCAACAAACCATATGTTATTCGGCATTTACCGCCTCCTACAATTCGTCAATCACAGGTGCCGTCCAATCCTTCCGCTTCCTCAAGCACAATCACCTCAGAAGTATCGAGCCAAAGAAAAGTAACGTTTGAAAAGGATTCTAGGAACTCCGTGGAAATGTTGGAGATTCAAATCGAAAATCCACCGTCGTCCAATCAATCTGGTGCCAAGCAAAAGCTCATTGATATAGCATCACCAGCAGGTAAGGGATTGCATGGGCTGGCACGCAGAAACGCAGAATTACGAGTAGATTTTATTATCGTTGCGGTACCATTAACCATACTTGAATATTTTCGTTCAAATAGATGCTGACAATGCGGTGGACGAGCCTTTTCCTGATGCTGAAATCAAAGTAACAATCAATCTAAATCCGGCCGAACATGATCTCTTGCTAAGAGCGATTGATGAAAACAAAGCGAATAATTTGTTCGAGAGCAATGCCGAGAAATGTGTCAACGTAGAACTTCCCAAGGACAAATGTGAGATTAATTTGGTCGGCATCGAAGAGGCTGTTGATCAAGCACGAGTAGACATTTTTAAATTATTATGTGAGCTGAAGGCAGCGGAGTACGTAAATAAGCCCACAAGACGATCTGCCACACTTACAAAGGCCGGAGTTCAGTCAACCACGTCGGAAACGGAAACCGAGCAATCATTGGCCAAGTCTTCAGAGTCGAGTCGTCTTGGCAATAATCTACTCACCAATGAAGAAATTAGACAAGAATCAGATAACGGCGTGGTTGAAAGCAGTCGTAAAAAACATTCGGGCGTACGTAATGAAACTGGAATTCTTATGCCACCTTCAGCGTCATCGGCAGGAAATATTCACACTTCATCCCTTCCAGTTTCATTAAACACGAGTGGGGAGGAACAGGTGTCCAGGCTTAGTCCATTTTGCAAACCGTCAACATCTACTTCCTTCCAAGACGACGAATTGCCGAACATGTTTGATGTCGACGAGCGATTTCTAACAGGGCAGCAGAAATTACTACCGATGACGTCAATGTTTCAGCCTCGAGGCCCCTTTAGTGCAGCTCCTGCCCCACTGAAAGAATATATTCCAATTCCAGTCCCTGTTCCTGTACCTGTATCAGACTACGCATCACTTACTTCTTCCGGTTTGTCTGCGCAAGGCTTTGCAGGGTTCGACACATCATTTCAACATAATCAAGTTTTTGCAAGAGCTTATTACCAAACCAGTCTCGAGTACCCACAGCTGCCACAGGTTTTGCCAACTATGTTTGGAGGGTCTTTTAGCAATAAATTGATAGAGAAACAAGAAGTCCGAGAACTTACCCCAAAAATAACATCACCCCCTCTGAAACCAGGCTCCTTAGTATCTCCGCCTAAGCGATCTTCCAAATCTCTTTGTGAGACGTCAAGCTCAACTGAACCTCGGGAAGGGTCAATAACTCGAGAAGAATCTCCCGATCTTGAGATAATACAAGTAGTGTCAAACCCAGCGGCCTCAAATGCAGCAAGCACAAGTCCAGAGCTCAGAAAACTTAATAGTGTAACAGATACGCTCACAGTTACGTTGCTACCTTCAGAATGGCAATTATTCTGCGAAGACAAGACAAATATTCTCAACATAGTTAGTAAAGCCCTCAAAGTAGACCTTGGCTTAGATAAGACAGAGTTGATTGTAACAATTAAAGGAAGGTGCAAAGAAGCAAGAAAAGTTGCGCAACAAAATATTCTTGGTTTTCTCCAGGCTGAAGCGGCTAATGTTCCGTTTATTCCCAATTTACCTCGCATAGCTCCAGCACGGGATGAGCTCGACCCTGACGACAGCAACTTCAGCCAATCAGAGAGCCCGGAAAGGTAACTCCCGTTAAAAATACCATTTGATTTACGTTTATGGTATAACCAATTAATTTCTTTAAATTAGAACTGGCCACCAACCAAAACTAGACTTTTGAGTAGTCACTCAAGTGAACTAAATTGGTAATCTATATTTTGTTTTAGATTTCCTGAGTCTGGCAATCAGCAACCTTTGCTTTCAAACCCGCCTGAGTCTTCCTTCAGGCCGAGGGACTATGAGCGAAGAAGTGATAGACAAAGTAACGGTGGTAGAAGTCGTGGGTCTTACTATCACCGTAATGACCGTAACTACTACGACTATGAGTCACGGGACCAGAACCCGGAATTCCAGCAAAATTCCTACAGACGGCAACCATACCGTCCAGAACGCTCAAACTATTCAAACGCTCGAGGTAGTCAGCGTTACGATAGAAATAGTTATAGTCCACGCCGTGGATCTGCAACCAAGCACCAAAATCAAGATTCTGCTAATTATAGAAGACATCAGAGGTACTTTGATTAAGTGTGACATATTATGTAATTTTACCTACCAAGGCTGTTCATTAAAAGATAATGACGAATGCAAATAAATAATACTGGTAAAACTGAATTCAGACTTGGTTATTCGCGTTACTCCTTATTTCTGTAGATTGTTCTCGTCGCGATACTCTTTATTTCTTAGTGCTCACAGCCACAACAATAATACAAATCCGCAATGTGTTGCTTAAAGCTTAGTTGTTGACATCCTGTAACACTTCTTATAAAAATGTCAACCTAGGTTTGGTTGAGAATACCGAGATTTCTGTTTGTATTAAAATTTCACAACTCGATATGACAATTTGATTTTGATATAGCTGACAGCT
This sequence comes from Hymenaphorura dentifera, assembly GCA_034699705.1. NCBI lineage: Eukaryota > Metazoa > Arthropoda > Collembola > Poduromorpha > Onychiuridae > Hymenaphorura > Hymenaphorura dentifera. The sequence goes on from JAQGCM010002167.1 coordinate 10,909, forward strand.
TGGGTCAATTGGGTCTGATTGACCGATAACTGCTTAATTTCATAAATTCACTTATATCCATACGTACAGAATTTGGTGTAGCTACACAGCTGTAGCATTGTAAAATCCTGAATAATATTAATTCTACCTACAATAGGATCGTCTTTGAGTTATAATAAAAACGCCGACTGGTTAAAATCAGTCGTGAGCCAAGTGAGCCTCTCCACTTTACACAATTGCATACTATTGATTAATGAGCAAGTGAGTCAACCAAACTTGAACTAAACTAAACGAACCAGATATTTGCAAAGATATGAAGAGAAGTACAAGTGGCCATAAATTATTATTGTAACTGAATGCTAAAGTCGTAACCAAAACTGCTACAAAAGTTAGTGAGATATGTGATTGATTGATTGTGATATCATTTGTGCCATGTTGGACATATTGGATTGCTAAATCGATTTTGGTTTCTTTCCAGTATTTGTTCCCTGCCTAACAACGCAACCGTTCGATTCTAAACAACATGCTTGTCGGCTTTTTCTACTCGCCAGGACCGTAACTTGCTGATGACTAGACAGTAGATCTTCCATAAAATCCAAGGGGTGAAAATCAATTTCCAACAGATGTAGATTCCCAGATAAATTTTCAACTGAAAAAATCTCGACGGTACCCACAACACTGTATAGTCCATAGTTCCATTCTTGACTGGAGGAGGAATCATAAAAATGAACATTATGCGAAGGAAATCTACCTTGGTCGAACGAATTTCATAGAAGTATTTCGGCTTACATAGGCGCATGGCTCCAAACCCCATGTCCGGCACCCTGTAGAATTAATATTCTTATTAAAACAAGGCCATTGTGCCGTATTAGTTAAATATAGTTTTGCACGGACCCCATCCGGTATGAACACGTGGGCACAGTGATTTCAGACAGCGTCATTTTTTCCGTTGTTCTTCTGAGGACTGTTCGGTAGTAAGGTTGGTATACTCCACCCGTTTTGTTTGGCATCAACTGAAACCCTACAGTTCGCAGATATTGGCTTGAATCCGGGTCGAACCTAATTAATCCGGAGTGATGGTCGTTCCCAGAAAAAATCATACTCGGCTTCAAATCGGCAATCATCTGAAAACAATACTGACTTATTAGAAACTTCGAAAAGGAGCAT
>JAQGCM010002168.1:0-12053 GCA_034699705.1 Hymenaphorura dentifera
TCAAGAAAAATTTGACGCAAAAGTTGGAACAATCAAGCATATCAGTGGACTGGTGACTGGACTTTTCAGAGTTGGGTGGTAATTAGTTGGAGAGGAAGATATTTTTAGAGATTTGCATTGGAGGCAAGCAGCAAGTTGCATTTGTCTCAACAATAAATTAGTGGACTGAGGGCAGACAAGACACGTCCGTCGATCGTTCAACATTTTTCGGTAATTCATTCATGTCGTTGACGCAATGTGATTTTTTATTTGGTTTTATTGAGGGCTTATTGAGGTCAGGTCAGCTTAATACATAGTGTTGACAGACGCCAGATTGATAGAAAGTGGAAATTGAAACTTTAAGTTAATTTTGTGGTCACAGGAGAGCCATATGTCATGTCATGTAGAATCGTAGCGCTTTAAAGATTTTAATTTATCTAAATTGAGCGAATTTTTGAAAGATATTTAAGTCGAGAATCCGGCTTAGGCATTCCTCCGTCCAAGTCCTGACTCCTGAGCATTGAACCAAATCAAGTACTGAGTGGTCTTAAAAATGTTCTCGATAATATTTCTTCGAATTTCAATTAACTAGATATGTCGACTTAGCTGACACTTCTGTACGCACTATATTTCCAACACTAAATTTCAAAATTTGCAATGTCTTTTTTAGAGATGGAAGCTGTGGCGAAGCATGACTTCTCTGCCACCGCAGATGACGAACTTAGTTTTCGGCGAGGCCTTGTCCTCAAAGTTTTGAACATGGAGGATGACTCAAATTGGTTTCGAGCCGAGCTGGACGGAAGAGAAGGACTCATTCCTTCCAACTACATTGAGATGAAGCCCCACACTTGGTATCGGGGTCGAATAACTCGGGCTGACGCTGAAAAATTTCTTGGAGAAAAACCAGAGGGTTCATTCCTCATCCGAGTCTCTGAGTCTTCCCCCGGAGACTTCTCCCTCTCAGTCAAATGCTCAGACGGAGTTCAACACTTTAAAGTTTTACGTGATGCCGGCGGTAAATTTTTCCTTTGGGTGGTCAAGTTCAACTCACTCAACGAGTTGGTAGAGTATCATCGCACGAGTAGCGTGAGTCGATCTCAGGACGTCAAGCTCCGAGATTTACTTCCAGAGTACGTTCGAGCACTCTACGACTTTAGTCCCCAAGAACAAGGAGAGTTGGAGTTTCGTCGCGGTGAAATTATTACTGTCACGGACAGTTCGGATGAAAATTGGTGGCAAGGTATTCTTGGGAATCGGAAGGGTCAGTTTCCAGCGACCTACGTGGCTCCCTGCGACGGCAACAATGCTCCTTGACCGCCTCGACCACAACAAATTACTACCCGACGACAATGCAAATCGCCAGAACCGCAAAACTGAACCACCATCGACGGACCATTACAATTATTATCCAATGAACTGCACTGCGACTACGAGACGGTGACTGCGTTGCGTATGCGTAAGAAAATTTGAAACATGAATTCTAGAACCACTATGACTACTACTTATAAAAAAAATTACTCAACTTGAACTTGTTAGGGAAAATAATTCTACGACTACGACGGCTGTCGTATTTTAACTTTGAGTATCTATCAAAAATTGTTTTGTTTCTATTGTTCTTCAACAATACAACTTTTGCTCACTGCACTGCACTGCTCCTGCTTGCGATTTCCTTGCTAGCTACTCGTTCTACTTTGTGACCAGATTAGAATCTGAATCTGACGACGCGACGCCCAACCCGACCCCCCCAACTCCGACGAAATGCTCTTAATTCAGATACAATGAAGATGAACAAATTTAAATAACTAATTCTAAGCTGCACATGCACTTTTAGTGTAAACTATTTATGTTTAATTAATTTAGAAAATTAAGACTTACACACGTAACATAACATGTTTTCTGCACGACATTCACCATTACGACTAGGACTACGACACGAGCAAGTACTCAAAGCAAGCTGCCTCTACTTTAAATAAAGCAAAAAATACAATGCCAATTAAGTCACCAATTTTAAGGAAAACTTAGAATCTACTTAGCCAGTAAGTTTGAAGAGAGACATAAGAGAGAATTTGCATTTTAGGCACTTTCACTGTATGACTTCAAACATGAACTTTACCAGTATACTTGTGTACTTTTTAGCAAATACAACCCAACAATATTCTAAATTCAAAAACTAATTAAGTGCTCACTGTGCTTTCCTCATGTGTATAACTAATTTTAAGTAAATTAAGAGAACAATTATTTAAGCTACTGCTACTGCAACTGCATTGCATGCATGCTACTCCTTGCAAGATCCTTGCAAGATTATAATAATGAAATTGCCAAGCAAGTGATTAGAATCATTAATTGTTAATTTTAGAACGCTTTCAGTGTACATTTCACATTGCATATTTGCATTGCATTGTTGCATTGCATTGTTGCTGTTGTCGAGTTTGAACTTTGAACTGCTGTGACTGTGACTGTGAGAGTGACTATGACCTGTGGCTTGGTAACTAAGCTATGAGATGAGAGTATTGAAAGCTAAACTTATGAATTTTCCGAAAGGCCAACTTTAGTAAGAGGGAAAAGATATTTAAATGTTGTTTGAAGTTTTAACAAGCAGAGGTTTGTGGAAAGGATTGACCAGGATAGGGACGGACGTGGCGGCGGATCGGATGAGCGTAAATAATGTAAATATTTAATTTAAGAAACTTGTGAATCAGCAATGCAGGCAAAGAAACTTGAATTGAAATAAACCACATAGAACTATGTGCTCTTAATTTTGGCAAGTGTTCTTTTATTTGCCACGAAGTGAATGACCAGTTCGGTTGCCATTTTTAAAGAAAGACTGGCAAAATATTCCAGTCCCACTTGGTTTGGTTGGTTGGGTTTAATTCTAACTTTCTAACCAAGCAATTCTTGCAGTTTAAGAGCATTGCTTGGATTCCTTCATTTCATTGCTTGCACTGCACCGTATGCTTACAATTCGCAAAATTGCAAACTTTTGCAATTATTTTGGTAGGTAATTAGTGCAGCAATAAAAATTTCAGAGCATCAAATTATAGTAAGCCGATAACTGGCTCACACCAAATCTTGACTTCTTGACGCACTTTTAAAAATTATATCACTAAAATACAAGAGAAATAGTCAGAAAATGTAATCTCTTTTGTTCTTTCCTCTGACAAACAAAAACCAACTGGTGAAAGTGAGCAGTCCACAATTCCGCATTTCCAGGACCGTCAAATTGCCCTACTTTCCGAATTCCGACAATCTCCAATCAAATGCTCTCCGGAAGTTCTTCCTGGACTTTAAGCGCCCATTAAACTTTTCCAGCCAGTGAAGATTGCAAATTTGGCAGTTTTTCCAGTTTCATCCTTCAAAAGCATAAGCCGAATTTGTAATTAATCGTTTACCGTTACAATAATTATAAAAGCATATCATTTAGCAATTTAGCATAGCAGACGCCCTGCTAGCCCAGACCAGACAGCCAGCGAGCCAGCGCAGCGCAGCGCGCAGCTCAGCTCAGCGACTCAATTAATGTTTGATTACAAAATTACAAAGTTTATTGAGGAAGGTAAGCCTAGCCTAGTGGCCTGATCGCCCCAGCTGACTATCTGAAGTCCCTTCCCTCTTCCTCCACAATTTTCGCTTTTTTGTTGGCCTTTCTTTTCCTGCCAGCTCGTGCTCGAGGAAGGACCGACCACGCACTCCGCCGATCCCACAATTGACCACGTTTTTCTTAGTTTTTTTTTGGATCCAAAGACAAAGACATCGTCAATCATCATCCTCACATTTTACTGATTAATCATTTTTAAGAGGTAAGTAACAACCAAGTCCACTTTTCTTTGTCATTTTTCAATATTTTGAGCCCATGCCCTGCATGGTCAATTTGGTCTGAATTTTTATTAAAATCTCATTCATTCGTGTTCGTCATTCATTCATTGACATTGTTGTAGGATTTGTTGACAAGATTGGATACAAGTCCGGTCACTAAACGCCAATTTTTTTAAAGACAAGTCGGAGTTGGAACTAAGTAGAGTGTGGTACTAAAGTGACAAGAAAATGCAACAATTAGGACTACAACCGTCTCAAGCTCAACAACCCTCGCAGGGCCAAGGGCCACAGCAACAATCTCCATCTCAGCTCCCTCCTCATTCCACGACAAATTTTTCTGGCCCAGCCCAAATCCCCCAAGCAGTTGATCGTGAGAAGATCTATAAATGGATTTTGGAACTGTCTAGTCCAGTGACGAGAGAAAATGCACTTCTTGAATTGTCGTAAGTCGTAGTCGTAAACAGGAAGCTGCAATCGGAGCAAAAGCAATTTTGGCAAATTTGTGAACTAATTTGTAGCAATGAATGGATCAGTTCCGTACCAATATAATAATCTGAACTGTCCAAGCCCTTGTGTACTCGTGTATGTCGTACTCGTTGGTTTCCAGGAAGGGGGGGGGGGTGTGAACAATAATTAGCGCCGCAGACGAGAAAAACAAAACCCCAAGGTCATAAAGTGACCACAGAAATCGATATTGATTTTATTTTGCAAAATATTTATTTAGAACTTAACAAAATATTTTGCGAATTCATATTGTTCAATATAACCGTCCAAATTTTTCTACACAAAATGCCTCACAATTTTTATCCCATCCCATTTGCTAACTTAAAATATTGTAATACTGCTAATTGCTAATACTATAGAGGTTCCGAAAAAAATGCAAGGGTTCGCAAATTGGAGTATTTTTTGGTGCGACCATCAGGTTCTTTACGTTTCGCTTTTAAGAGCCAGTGATGCATAAATGTTGGGAAAGTTTGTGTTGACCCAGCAACCGTGCGAAATTTTACAAATAAACAATATTCTGGGTGGTCCTTGTTTGCACGAACCTCTTTACCCGAATTCAAGCAAACTCAAACCCCGATCACTATTTTGCACCACACTGCACAGTCTGAGATAAAATAGTCCAATTTGTCAACTGCTATAAGTGCATGAGATTTCAAATACCAACATTTCGGGATACGTCGCAGGTCGCTGGACAAAATTTTGGAAGATGAGACCAACACAGTTGTGTCCTAACTCAAGGTAATGTCACTCCTCGTGAAAATTTTAACATTTTGACGGTTGGATTGCGGAAAACGCAGTTCTTCTTCGACGTGCCATGCAGTCGAATGTTTAAAGGGTCAACTAAAAAATTCCAAATCTCAGGTCCAGAAAATAATTTGGATTTCACGAGGAATGAGGTCAGAAATGCGATTCTCAACTGCTTCCAATTTTTTCTATTTGTCTGGGGTGAATACATTGACATTGACCTGCGACCTGTCCCGCGCAAAGGTCCAAACCTATCCCTACTCTTTAGACAAGGTTTTATTTTCATTTATAGCGAAGATAGCTATGCTGTATTTGTATTCTATCTTTAAATGTTTTGTAATTAAAATTGCGTCAATTTCCTCCTTTTATTCTTGGGAGGGGGGGGGGGCGGACAAGCTCGCAAATTCGCAAATATGGTGACTGAGTACGGAGGTGTTTGGTGTTACAATCCTTTTAATTGCTGATTTTATTCTATATTGTAATTTGTGTAGGAAGAAGAGAGAAGTAGTTCTTGACTTGGCTCCAATGTTGTGGTATTCTTTTGGTACCATGGCCGCCCTTCTCCAAGAAATTGTCTACATTTATCCGTACATTAATCCACCGACTTTGTCAGCTCAGCAATCCAATCGAGTAAGTGGTCTTTGGACACTAGTAACTAGCAACAGCTTGCATCAATTAAAAGTTTTTCGCCATTAATTTATTATCATCGTCATTCAAATTTTAGGTTTGCAACGCTTTGGCATTGTTGCAGTGTGTGGCTTCGCACAACGAGACTCGCTCCATGTTTTTGCAAGCTCACATCCCGCTATTTTTATATCCATTTCTGCATACCGTTTCCAAAACGCGACCTTTTGAGTACCTTCGCTTAACTAGTCTCGGAGTCATTGGTGCCCTAGTTAAGGTAAGTTTCACTCAATTTCTTTGTTAAATAAGTTCATGGTTGGCGATTCAAATGGCAACTTTGTGGGCCTGATTTTTTTTAATTGTTTGTGTCTAAAATCTACTTTTCAGAATGACGAACAAGATGTGATTAATTTTCTTTTGACGACTGAGATAATTCCACTTTGTCTCCGAATAATGGAGTCTGGCAACGAGCTGTCCAAAACAGTTGCTACTTTTATTCTACAAAAAATTCTACTTGACGACGCTGGACTCAATTACATTTGTCAAACCTATGACCGTTTTTCTCACGTGGCCATGATTTTGGGCAAAATGGTACTCAGTTTAGCCAAGGACCCGAGCACACGTTTACTCAAACACGTCGTACGCTGCTATTTACGTTTGAGTGATAATTCGAGGTGAGCTTTCGAGTTTTGATTTAGCCAATATTTGCAAATACTCGTCTTGTCGTCCTCTTCCTTCCTTGATTGACAATACTTGACACAGAATTGACGGAAGTGGCAGGAGCCCGAGTGAAATGAAGTGTTTGGCTGTAATTATTAATTATTATTTTCTAAATTTGACATTCTCATTTCACAACAGAGCCCGAGAAGCACTTCGCCAGTGTTTACCTGACCAATTGAAAGACTCAACTTTCTCCAAATCATTGAAGGACGACAAATCGACCAAATACTGGTTGACGCAATTACTCAAAAATGTTGAGTCTCCGAGCGCCCCGGCCGGTCAACAATCTACTGGTCCTGATTTGATGACTCGCAATGGTGGTGGTGGGGGTGGAGATGGAGGGGACGGGATACCAGCTCTATAAACATATTTTGACTTTTGAACATTTTTCTGTGTGTGTGTGTGCTAAACTGTAAATGTAGTACAGCCACGACTAACTAACTGAGTATTTTCGCGGAAATTCCGCTCAATGTGGTATTTATGACTTTTTTCGGCCAACCGCAGCCTATTATTTTGTATTACATTATTCGTCGTCCCTTCCTCGTCCTCCCTAAGGCACAGCAAATATAATAAAATAAAAACACTAAACACTTGGGCTCCATTGTTGTTAGACTTTCTTCTGCTCTGCTCTGCATGTAAACAAGGCAAGCAGGCACGACAAAACAACAATTAAACCAAATAACACTAAAATTGCTTAGCTCATTTCCACATTACGTCATTCATAATCATCTCATAATATAATTTGATTGTTGTTCACCTTTTTATTTTATGAGTGGGACGGACGGGTCGACTACGACTTGACATAATTTGACTGCGAAATGTGCGAAACGTTCGTAAAGTTTTAAATGCGTAAAGTACTAGTACTAGCACTAGAGACAGACACGTGCATAAAATTATGAATGAGCCGGCTTGATTGTTGTGAAGTCAACAATTAAGTCGTCGATCCCGTCCAACAACGCAACGGTGGTGTGAGGATTAGCGTAGCGATCGTATCGGTTGTACTAAATTCCAAATAAGGAGTGTGAGATGAGTATGAGTAACAATACAATGGGGTGTAATTACCCATTGTTGTCTTTGACTATTAAATTTTGAGCAGGTGGTGCAATGCTCGACTCGGTGGTTCAATCACATAATTCTAATTCTAAATCTCTGAGATGAGATGAGACGAACTGAAAGAGATGTGATGTGAGAGATGAACTGAACAGAATTTAGAGTCCATCCAAATAGTAGTCTACTAATGCAATTTGCAATGCAATCCAAACAGAGAGCTGTTAATCATTTTGTGACTTTCTCAAAATGAATTCTTTATATTCTTATTCTAATTCCAATTCTTACTTTTGCTCTTAGCCTTTCTAATTCTATCATCATAGGATCAGGTTTGGCTTTTGCAAAAATTGTACTGCCTGCCCTGCAAAATTTGTGAGGTAGAGTGATGCGAAAAGGGGTCAGAAAATTAGGAAAGAACTAGGCTTGGCTGCGATAAATTCAATACAAATTCGAAATGGCACTCCTACATATGTGTGCAAAATTTGGAGGGTAAGATACCACAACAGTGGACTAAATCTTGCAAAATTGCCTTGAAACTTTGATCTTAGTTCTATTCTAAACAAAATCAAAGGACACTCCTGCAATTTAAGTAGGTTTTTACAGAATTTGGAAGTTATGAAGGTATACGATGTTGTAGAAGTGAACTAAACTTTGCAAAGCTGCCCTGAAAATTCGCCCCGAATCTTAATTGCTTTCAAAATAAAAAGGACTTTGACTGTATGCTGCAATTTATACAAATTTTGCTAAACGAAGTATACAGCTGTAACTCTACAAAGTGCAAGTGGACTAAAGTTTGCCAAATCTCTTGTAAAATTTGCAAAGGAAGTTACGATACTGCAAAGGTGAACTAATTTTTTAAAAAAACTGCCCTGAAAATCCAAAATTTAATGGAAACCAGAATACGGCAATAACTTTTAATTAATCCTTTGTCAGAATTTGCACTGGAGAATTTGCAAAACTCCTCTGAAAACTTGATCCAAATCTTAGTCAAACCAGCCTGCAACACCTTAGAGTTCTAATCTGCTTCTTGCCTCAGTCTTAAGCTACAAATTTGAGAATCACTCCTTTCTTTTTCCACCGTCTTTGTTTATTTCCGTCTTCATCCTCTTTGGTGAATTCGCAAAAGATAAAAAAAAATTACTTGGATCTTAAGGACAATTTGGACAATCAACTCTTCAACTCATTAAAGATTAGTTTCACACTTTTCTTTGCTCAGTCGGGCTTGGCTTGCTTGGTCCGGATATAGGAAATTTCCACATCTTTGTGTACATATTTTGCAGATCGAGCCAGCCAAGGCAATGCAATGCAATTCAACAGGGAAGGATAAAAAGCAAACCTTTTTTTTGCAATGATGTTGATGTGTCAATGTGTGGATAATTTGCACGCTTAGCTCACGCTTTATTTGCAGTACAAGTACAGGATAAATTTCAATTCAATTCAATTCAGTATTTCATTCATAAGCTAAAAGCTAAAAGCTAAGCTTGAGCTAATAGGAATGAGTTGAGTCGATTCAGCAGTGATTTACTGGCTATGCTATAATGCTGGTTACGAGTACGACAGGTGTACGAGTGCCTTTTTCGTTACCTTTGCAAAAAAAGTTTGTCGAACGAACGTCGATCCCTCATCAAAAAAAAATTTTTTTAGCACAGACAGTCTTACATGATAGGCTTAGAATTAGAGACTCACTACTATCTGTCTTTAGAGTTAATTGAATGCTCAGAAATAGAAAAAATGAAAGTGAGCAAATAAAAATTGAGTGAGGAGAGGAGAGAATTGTTGACGTTGAGTATTTAATGGATTGTTGGACTCCTTAAATCTATTATTACATGTTTTATTTTGAGACTAGAAGTAACTAACCTAAGCTCCAGTGCAAGTACGGTGCAGTGAAAAAACTGTCAAAACGTTAGGCCCATAAATAAAACAGTGGAATCACAATTGTTTGGTGACCAAAGTGTCGATTGTTCGGTCAAAGTTTTGGAAGGAAGTGAAAGTGACAAAGAGCAGACGGGTCGCGATAGAAGATGTCGAATAAATTTCGTAGCACTCCAGGGATCTACTTGGTAAAGACTCAGCCCAAATTTCTGTTATTTAGCGGAAAGTAGCCAAACTTGTTTTTAGCAAGAATGCTGGAAATTTGAGAAATGTTTATCAAAAACTGAAATTTGGCTTAAATTTTAGGAGTTTTGTGCGATAAATTGGAAGTTTCCTTAATTTTCTAACAAGAATGCTGGAAATTTCTATCAAAACTTGAAATTTGGCTTAAATTTTAGAAGTTTTGTACGATAAATTGGAATTTTCCTTAAATTTGGAAGAGTTTTATAGGAAAAACTTTTGCCTTAATTTTTAACAAGACGGCTGGAAATGTCTGAAATTTCTATCAAAATTTGAAATTCGGCTTAAATTTCAGAAGTTTTGTACGATAAATTAGAATTTTCCTTAAATTTTGAAGAGTTTTGTAGGAAAAACTTAAATTTTGCATAAATCTCGGCATCTACTGATCAAGGTTTCGCTGAAATTTCAGATCAGCTTAATCCTGCTGAGTTTCGCCATTGTGATTTCATTCGCGCAACAACAATTCCAGCAGCAGCAGCCACAACAGCAACAACAATTTCAACAAAGGCAACAGCAACAACCGCAACAACAATTTCAGCAACAACAGCAACCACAATTCCAGCAACAGCAACAACCTCAATTTCAGCAACAACAGCAGCAACAACCCCAGCAACAATTCCAACAAAATTTCCAGCAACGTTCCCCACAAGAGGAAAATTTCCCATTGTTGCCACCAGTTTTCATCCCCCCAAATCAACCCGTTGGCCAAGCCCCCAGTCTTCAATCTCCCGTCCGAAATTTGTTCCGAAATCCAGACTCTGATGATGATGGTCCCATTGCTTCACTACTAAATCGAATCACGAGATTCTTTTCTTTCTAAACCAAATTAAAAATCCATGCACGTGCTTGCAAGTGCAAAAAGTGCAAATTCACATGTAAATACATAGGTCACAGAACAACAATTTTGCTTAAAATGATTTGTAGTACAACAACCGCAACGACAACAAGACAACAACAATGGAATTGCTTTAGATTTAAGATTACACTTGTTTAATAATTAAGAATGAATAAAGTTATGCATTTTTTTATTTTACAAATTTTTGCAATTTTTTTCAATCTTTCAACGGAAACTTTGCAAAGCATAAAAAATATTAGGTTGAGCATCTTGTCGCCGTTTTTAAGAGTGTAATTATTACGGCTCGAGTATGACATTGCATTGGTGTAAATTAATCACTATAATTTGAGCCTGTAATTACATCGACGTTTGACCGAAGCTGAGGCTGAGGCTGGCTAAAGAGACATTGCATTGCAATTTAGCACAAGATCAAAATTCACTCATTCATGAATTGCATTGAATTGTTTTGCACGCGACAAACCATCAAAAAAGTTTTTGTATTCTTTTTCTCCGTTTGACCAGAAATTACTAATACAAATCCAAAGGAAACAATGAATGTCAATTACGGTGGTCAGATGAGTGACCGGGACTAGGATATAGGTCAAGAAGATGAAATTAAATTGAGCATTTGAAAAATTGCAGTTCCGGATTTTTTTTGTTTTGAAACAAATCCTTTGAATGACTTTAAGTATAAATGCAAGTTTCAGCTCAAATTAAATTTATCAGTTTGAAAGTGTCGCGCTGAAAGGATTAGATAAACGATGATTAACGACTAACGGCATTTCGAATAAGAAGAATAGCCAAGTGAGTCAAGTCTTGAGAAGCAGTTGCCCCCTACTAGAGCCACTCAAACCCCCTGGTGAGCCTAGGCAGTAAGGTAATCTGAAATCTCAGAATTGAAATTGAGCTAATAATTGAGAAATTTTGAATTAATCCCATGGTTGGGAAAGAGAGCTAGCTCAGTGGTCGTGTCGTGGTCGTGGTCTTCAAATTTGCAATTTGTGGTTGTATTATAATGTTGCTCATTTTTTCATAATTAAATCAAAGCTGTGAGGTTATCTCATATTTTGACATGTTGATGAGTGCAACTCTATTAAATATTCCCAGGATTAAGAGGATGCAATTAATTACGGCTTACTTGAATAACAAGGAAACCAACAACTTGGCTTGCAATACACAGGGTGAGAAGGTTGCGACAGGTATTTTGAGTACGTGACTTTTCCATCAAGAGCGACATTCTTAATTAGTCTTCTGCCACATCATAAAATGAAATTGTTGGATTTAAGTATTCAAAGAATTCATAAAAAAAAGGATCAACAGCAGCACTACCCTTTAAAGTAAATGAACTCAAGTAGGTTCTCATAATGACTGAACAAAAATATTGACACATCCTCTCAACTATTGATTTATTTACAACGCAGTGCAGTGCAGAAACATGCAGAAAGTTAAGATTTTTGCTGTCAGTTTGCAGGCAGCGTGCACCAATAAATTTCAAAACGTTTTCATACGTCTTGGCTAGCTCAAATTAGAATAATTTGATATTATGAAAAAGTAAATAAATCAAACCACTCACGATACTCAAGAAATATAGAATGAGATGGGCCAGAACATAATAATTTCAAAAAACTTAATTGGTGCACTTCTGCATATTGACAAGTATGATTTATTTATGATATTG
>JAQGCM010002169.1:0-12051 GCA_034699705.1 Hymenaphorura dentifera
TCGACAGTATTCACACGGAACTGAGAGAATCAACTTATCAACTCCATCCCCGTAGTACGTACAAGTACGTAAATCATTAAAAGAACTCGAACCAAAAGTTTTCTGCATTTAAACAAATTTTACCATAGCATAAGTATGATCACTTTGTAAGACCATAACATCAATTGGAGACGTGTGATTAGCCACACAAATTCCACCGCCAGGACCATTGGCCTTCTTAAGTGTTCCGTCCGAACTTACGTAGAGACCTAAATTGAATTGTAATCGTATTTAGCCTGGATTTACGTCCGTTGTTGTATTCAACGTGTTCAGATGTTTCATTAAGATCAAAGATCTTGGGGCTGGCGCTGGCATGAACTATCGTTAGAAAATCACTTGCTGAACTTGAATTCCGAACAAAACAAAATCATCCAAATAATAGCCATAATTTATCTCAAGTCAGCAGCAAAATTATCCAAACGCTAAGACATGTTACTCCGTAGTCCCGAAACCTCCAATATAAAAGTGTAATTAAGGGCAATGTCGAACCTCCAGGTCTAAGGTGAGTGTCATGGTAGGTGACGACGGCTGAAATAGAATATCCAAGAAGTCCAAAGGCGTGCAATGAAACTAAGTCGTAGAGAGGACGTCTGAAAGCTCGTAGAGGTGGTGGCATTATTCCAATAAGTGCAGTTGCAATCGTCAAACATACGACCTTAAGTTCAACCCCAACAATTAATCAATCATAACCGTGCAATTAAGTTTGATTCGTTGCTACCTGTTTGGAACAGGGCCTCTGAGTTCTTAATTTATTTAATTAATAGATTATTTCTCTTTGGTAATTAGACACATCAACTGATGACGAGTCTAAACAGTTCAATCTAATCCAGTGAATGTAAAGATATATTCCTTAGTAATTCCTATCTACGAAAACCTATCTTATAGCTAGATCTAGATGACAATAATAAAAAAAAGCATTAGTAAAATAATTTAGAGCCATACCGTGCAAATAAATTTAAGTTTAAGAACCAAGCGTTAAATTCGTACACATTGTAATAGACAGAACTAATCTACCAGCGCTGAGCAACAAAGAGCAAGCGGAGTTTGAGGACAAAACCAACAACCCATCAAGCGCATTGGGTTGCATAATAACCTGAACCCTCAGTCAATATCGGAGGGTCAGAGGCGAGCAAAAATTCACCAAAAAATCCAAATTCTTTCGGGCTAACCATCGCATAAGAGGTGTCACAAGCCATAAGTACAACATCGATTGGAGACGTATGGTTGGCTACGCAGAGTCCATTCTTCCCCGCCGGACTATTCTCTGGCTGATGGTAGGTTACGATAGCTGAGAACGCACGGGATAAGAGTCGAAAGGAGAACTTGCAGGCATGATCATTCAATTTTTTCTTTATAGCCAATTTCTCTGGGAGAATACCAACCAGGAAAGTGAGGATCGTGAGTGTCACAGTCTGCGTTAAGATTGGATTCATTCTTCATGTTAATATCTTAATAGTCCAATAACCATGGAGTGGGGGAATCACTCGGTAATTAAAAATTTCAATTGACCCACAAGAAGCACACCTCAACCTTACTTATAAGAAACATTTATTTTCCCTAGGCAGCAACTAAAAAGAAAATCCTTACAACTTTGAACTTTATGCTTAGCGCAAATCGTGGTTAGTTCAAAATTTGAAGATATTGAATATTTTAGGAACACTACGCTTGAAATTCGGGAACAGGAATAGGCAGAGGAGAAGAGTATTAGTAGGGGACCAGTAGATAGAATGAAAGCATTCAATTGGGATAAATTTCTAGCTTAAGAGTTTTTCGCAATTTGCCAAAATCAAAAAAAAACACCAAATCAGATGACTGAGCTACTTATTCGTGCTAAATATCTAGCCTACGATTGCGAATTTGAAATACATGGTATCTCATAATTGCGAATCTGAAATACAGGGTTTTGCATAAACTGCTAACGTTAGAGTTGGACTACGCTAACCTTTTAATTCCAGTATGACTGCAACTAAAGACTTCCTAACTCATTATAGCTCAAACTCAACTCAATTAAACTATTTAGATTTTGTAGTTTGGGATATAAAATTATTTTATGTCTTACTGCAACGAAGCAAATTGTAATTCGGAATGGCAACATGAGACAATAGCGGACGAAGAATCCGGCCACCCAAATGAACGACAATCTCCAGGAGATGAATTCGTAATTGTGATTGGTTCGTGTAAGTAGATTCCATGACTGAAACAAAATAATACATTCCAATGGTTAGAACAAAATATCAAATATCTTTTGTATTACAAAGGGTAGCACTTCAACATTCAAATAAATTGCAAAATCTTCTTTTTTAATTTGAAATTATGACATACTTTACAAGAAACTTAAAAATGCTGAATGTAACATGTAACCTAAAATTGCATATGTTAAATAATATAGATTATAGTAAGCAAATCTTGATTTGCTTCCATGTAGGAGATGTGGACCTAAAGCTAGCTGCAGGATCGCTGTTAGCTTCAAATATGTTATATGGACAATGACCACCTTCGATTATTATCTTTATCAATACAATATCTTTACAATGTCCGAAACGCACTCAAAATACTAAATCGTTTTTTGAAGTATAGGTCAATCGCCGGGTTCTGATTCTTTTACTTTGATGAGAATTATTTATCGCCTGGAGTGCAGTGCAGCTTACACTGCACTGTTGAAATAGAATAAACTGATACAGTGACCTTCGTTATCCTTCCAAACCAACGCATCGCTAATTTCGCTAAACATTTTATTGCCCACCAACTGAAACTGGCATCCATTTGCCATTCTAATTTAAACCTAGCAGCTGCAGCAATGCACAACTTATGAAAATCAATGTTTAAGCTGAAGTAGTATCAAAACAAGGATATTTGTAAAAATTCAACAATAATATGTTTACCTTCAATTCCTCTGCGACAAATCTTTGGGTGACTTGATCTTGAACAATCGCTTCAATTCCAGACTGAACGAACTCAAAAATATCGGAATAATCGAAATTTGTGTTGGCAATAATTTCTTTGATCTTTGTTTCCTGTAAAAAAATAAAGTAAGTAGTTGAGAATGAAATCCATAAAACTGATAATGCTAATGAATGAATTCATCAGACTTGATGTCCCAAAATAAAATACAGCCAGATTTCACTTACACTAATTTCTAGACTGTACCCACGGCTGAGTCTTCTGTTTTTCGGATGAGGTCCTAACTCTGGTATGATTCTATCTGATTTATTTAGATCCCCTAGCACATCGTTTTCCTCATCCAAACTATGGTCTTCGGAATTTAGTGATGATGTATCGGAGTCTTCATCATTTGGTGGAAGAGTATCATCGAGGTCATCCTTAGATTGTCTCCTCTTGGCTGAATCAATTCGCTTCTTTCCATACTAAAAAAACAGTAAAACCAATTAGAATTGTTTTTTGGACTTTATGTAGCAACATTATTACAACAGGTATTTTTAATTACTCCAATGACTCATTCAACATTTGACTATCGCATTTGTAAAGATGCACATGAATTACGATGCAATTTATAAGTGACTGCATTGCTGGTCTTACAAAAAATTTAATGCATCAATCTTTGATTTATTTTAAAGATGAGTTTCATTTCTGCCCCAAAAGTCCTTCATATGTAATTGACAGGCGCTCTGCTCGTCGGATTGCATAATGGATCACAATATTTCACAACTAAAACCCTTTTTCGTGATGGACTAGCAAGCAAATATTTTTGATAAGCTTTAGCACAGAATCAGCAAAGACCGAGTAAACCTCTTTATCAGGGGTTTATTAAATGACTTGCTCGAATATAAGTAATATATCGCTCCGCATGCATGCATGCCGCCTGCACACGACCTCATGACCTCCTCTGGGGTCAATAAAACGAGCCAGAGAAGGTTAATCCCGGCACTTGCCAATTCTGGAATATATTTTGCACTATTCTTCTCGAGTGCGAGCAGAGTTGCATGGAGTATGCAAGTTCGTTACGAGATTTCAACATCAATTTTATCAGAAAAGAAGTGTGCATAACTGGCTTGGCTCAAAATATGCTTTTTCAGCGTTTTATTGGAACTGTAGCGCTGAATACTAAATTCGAAGCTTCATGCAAATATTTAGGTGCTGCAAATTCATTTCCATGTCATTGCTAAAATTCTTAAAACTTTAAAAATTAAAACCACCAAAAACTCTGCTGCAAAATTCATACACATGCAAAAGCACGAATATTGCATACATTTCAGAAATACAGCAAACAGCCATTCAGCTTCGATATTTGATAATAATTTGATTGCGGAAACCTTTAAGACTACCAACAGTTGACAATTATTCGGAACTGCCATCTAGGAAATACAAGCCGAAATTAGCAAAACTTGCCCAGTTAAAATCGCAACTTTGATTTATAATTCATGTTAATTCAAGTGCTAGGGATTACGCACTCTGTTATTCATTTTTCATTTTTACATCTACCGCCCTGCTAATATCTGCAATCATACTTCAATAGTCCAATTCTATAGAAATGTTATCTGACCAGCGACCACATGGGACTTGTTCCTCTCCCGGCTAGCTATTTTAACTTAACACCACAACCTCAATGAATGATAATGGTAGATTAACTTTTACACACCTTCGTACCTAGTGATTAATAATAGTATTAAAAATTGCCAAGTCCATTATCAAAAGTCCACCAAGTCCACGGAGCAAACCACAAACTCCATGCACCTATTGTTTTCGAACACTAATTACAAGGCTTCGCTACTGAATGCATGAATGCATATGCATTTTGAGTGGTGAGTGTTCATTTCATGATAACAGAACTCAAACTCAATTCAATTAGTGGGGACACTTGACGTTTGTAAGTAAACAAAAACAAGAAGTCAGAAGTAATGTAAAATGTTCTAGGACATAAAACGCTTTTTGCAAATCATCAATCATCAGCATTTTCAGCATAAATTATTAAGATGAAATAGGAAACTAGTCAACAAAAACTTCAAACGTTCTTCGATCTAGCAACAATCAAATTTTCATACAAATAGAAATAAGTGGATTAAGGGTCACGGTTCGAACTGAACAAGGCAACAATATCACGTAATTCCTGAGTGTTATTCAGAAATATTCAGGATGATTCAGGAAGGGATGTGCCCTTCGATCTCGTGTATCTTTCATTCCTCAAAATTTGTCTTCTTTGTCAGTCAGTCTCATCCGTGTCTGGCCATGATAGAAAAAGTAACAAAGGGTCACGAAGGTTCATCCGAGACCTTCCAAAGTCAAATCTCAAATGCCAGTGCAAGTTCCAAATCATGAACTATCCATGTACATCTGTCATGATTTTCCACAGACTTCCTCTCTCTGGAGTGTCTTAATCTTATGCACAAGTCCTATGACGTATGACAAGTTTAATGAAAAAAGTAAAGTATCTACAAATCGCACACCTAAGGACAAGTAATGCATAAAGTAATTTAGTAAAGTAATTCTCATACTTACTTCTTTGCAATCATTTTCCAAACCAAACCATGAACTAAAAGCAACCGAAATGTCAAATCTAATGCAGTTCCGGAAATTAGATCACTTTCAAATATTAAATTCTTCAACCCGACCAATTTGACGCAAGCATGCAAACCGAGTTTCGACAGCGATAAAGTCATTTCCGTTCCACGACCAATTTCCTGATTTCAGGTCGATACCTTCAATTTCAGATAATATCTCCTGATCAATTAATAGCCTGAAACCGATCCTAACCAACCTATTCAATAATTTAAGAATAGCTCGAGCAATTTACGCTATCTTGTGTATGGAATCATGCCCAAAATTTGATTTCTCAACCAAAATTTCCAATCTCATGAAAGTCTGTCACATTCAAACGTATCACAGTTTTGTACTTCTTAGATTTCGAAAAATATTATTCCCGAAATGAGCTCGAAACGTGATCAGAGCCCCACCAATCACGTAGTTCATCTGTCCCCAATTTTTATAACGTATGATATAAGTTAACTCTAAAGAGACTAGATTTTCTCTTTAGTTGTATGGTATGATCAGATCTTGGAGAAGGAACGTGGCGAAAGAATGCACTTTATCGCGATGGGTGTGCATGCTTGCACATTCTGATATTCCGAATCGAATGCAGGCAGAAACCAAGAGCACAGATCTGCACTTTCAGCGCTAATTTAAAATGTGGCCAGAGATATTTATATTGAGCTGATAATCCTTGATTGAAATCAATCCAGCGAAAAAATAGTCCCATATTTAATCAGTTGGGTATTGGGTTCATGGCTTATATCTCTCACATATTTGTCGGGTCAGACCAGACGTGACGAACAACGTCACAAAACAGCTAATGTGCTCCTTCGGTAGATCAGCATGATTTTTCATCGTGTCATTGCTTTCGTTTTCGTTGTGCTGGCTGAGCATACAAACACAGGCATCAAAAGATTTTTGTGTGATTCTGATTATTTCAGACTGATCAAAGGTTGTGTTTTGAAAATCATATGCTGTAATTAAATATTGCGTGACCTCAAATGTGAATTCAAAAATCACACATTGTTCACGCTTTCACTACTGATTATGCACAATGCACAAACATAATGAACGTGTACTATTGCGATCAATATGCCAATAGATAACTCAGCAGCTCTATTTTCAGAGTCAAGGCAACTTTTTTTAGGTGTCCTTCAATCCGGATCACCAATTCAATGCAATGAATTTTGTGCAATGTTGCAAAAATTAATTATGGCAAGTTTGGCAAGCCTCATATCATCACGTGTACATGCATTGGTATGGCCACATTGCCTCCGTCACTACAAGATGCTCTGAGCTAAGCTGCATGCGAAATATCCTTTACTTCTTAGCACTTTGAAACATCATTTCACATAAAAACCATTACCAGAATCGCAATTACTTGACGTAAGAAAAAAAAACATTGATTAGAACGATTCATTCATTTGCCTTGGATGACTTATGGTTGAAACAAGAACTTTTTTGTTTTCAATATTTCACCTCTTGGTCAAGGTACGGAGTTCAACAGTCTAAAATGAATCACATTGCAATCGTCACTTTTGCAACTTTAAACTTTCATTGAAATCTGCCGTATATTAGTTAGTATTAGATGAAATTACTAAGTTGTCTCCATCCCCGCAACTGTGGCTTCCTGAATTCAAAACTAGTACAATACAAAGTTCAAAATTTATCACAAATCTCGCTATTACTGGTGCAAATTGTGCACCAAATAAAAACCTGACAAACTACTGAAACTAATGCAATTTAATCCGTCTTGACGTCATTGGGCTTTTATTTTATTCAATACGAATCCAAATCAAATTATTTCAATTCAAGTGACAATTACAATGTTCAAATCAAAATCATTGCAATGTGTTTCTTTCCCAAATGTTTGGTCTAAAATACATTTGAAGTTTTAGCAGTACTTATATAAAGAAAAACCTTGACAATAAAATGGGATTACTTATGATATCAAGGTAGCACCCATAGTATTAACATCAACAAGTTGTTTCCGACTTGCGCTGCTCAAAATACTCAAAATAGTAATGATGCTGCATGGCCTTGGGAGTCTAATAAACTTTCCGCAAAGACAAAAACACGCAAAATGCAAATCCTGTATTTGAACTTGAGAAAGTACGACTTAAGCAAGGCTAAGGCTACCCATAAAAAACCTTAGTGCGCAAAATTTGGATGCAGCACAAAACAAATTGTGCTAAAGAACAGCATTACGCGAATAGAATTTCCCGAAAGGAGCACCGATTCAGATTCATTAATTCTGCAATATTACAAATTGTATTACGAAGCTTTCCGATTTACCGCCGCCGCCGCTTGTACTGTCTAGCATTAATTACTTTCTTAATTTAGAATATTATCAATCCCTAAAATCCAGATTAAATGCTTCCAACAGAGTATGAAAGCTGAGCTCTTGTGCAATTTATTCAAAACTGTCGATCGCGTGTTGACCGGTGACATATGAGATTGATGAAAAATGCTTGCGGTGTCGCGAATAAAATCAAATTGCAATTTTTCTAAATATAACATTCATGCAATATTTTAAAGCATGAATTTATCACGTCGAGCCATCATGATATATTTCCTGGAAGCCCACCCTTTGCTTGTACGAGAGACCAACTAAATTCTATATTAAACATTCTGTGAGAAATGAAGGATTACGACCTCGAATTTGATTTGGATTGCATTGGACTCATTAATTAGTTGGGCTACTTACATGTGCTTTACTATACTTGCGCGTTAGTGTAACGATATGAAGATAGTCAAATGACACAAGTTCAACCTAAACTTAACTCCGAATGTATTTAACCATTTAATTATGTGTAATGTGTGCCGTGCAAATTTTGATAATAAATAGTTTCCAGTTAGTGCTTGGGCCACTTTGGCGAGATTTGTGGTAGTGGTAGATGTTATACAGCGAAAACCATTCGGGTTTTCAACAAGCCATCGTTTATCAAAATCGGTGTGGTGGGCTATAGGCGCTATAATAGGATTATAATATATTCCTAATTTATATCCTAGTTTTTAGCAAGTAGGAGGGGTCCATAATTGCAGGAGTATTTTGTGGTTTGTGTCGTATCATCCATCATCCAAATCCTAGACTGGCTGACTAGACTAGCCATGACATTCGAATCTCATTCTCAATGCGAATCTTTAATTTTATGATTTAATTTGTACGAGAAGTCCTGCTTAATTTTTAATTGGAGGTTCCCCAAGTATCACTATCGCGGTAAATAAATTGAGTCAATGATCGGGATAGCGATGTGGGAAAAGAACAATTTCAATATTAGGTCTAGGTGAGGTCACTTGCAACACTATACAGCATACTTACAGGGTAGCTTCAGTTATAGTTCAAACTGTTTAGTTCCGCTCAGAATTCTGATTAGTATCGAAAACTGGCTTCAGTTTCCGTCTTACGCTTTAAAAATAAGACTAGGCACAAATCTTATGCTTTAAAAATGCCAAGTTCATTAGGATATATCACTCTAAAAACCCACCGAAACGACCAGCAAATTAGTCAATGCTATGCTAACCTTACATCCAAAATATCCAATTCAGACTGATTCTAAGACGCACTAATAAGTTTCAGTTTCGAAATGCTTTTTATAATTTTCTTAAATTTTCCATAGCCAGATGCAGAATATTGAAATAAATAACAATTTTATGAGCAAATCCCACCCATTTAAAAGTTCAGGGACTAGTTTGTAAAGAAAATACAACTTCGTGTTATTGACTTCTTACTCCATAGTCACCTTGCTTACGCCTATAAGAAACAAGAGTCGCTCTGACCATACACCTAAATCCATGAGATTTGGTGTTCACCAGAACCCAAAACCAAGATGTGCAAAAATGATATGACGGCTAAAAAGTGGTCTTTAAGATCTCAAAAAAAATATGCCGCAACTAGCAACAGCAACAAACGATGGAGCCAAACAGTTGGCAATGGCAATTGGCATGTAGTAATAAAAAACTATACTCTCAGTATGCTGGGCAGGCTAGGCTAGATTTGCAAATTGTAGACGAACGGGCAAGGGAGGGAGATTTACTCGGTTGAGCATATCTCGCGAACTTCGCATTTGGTTTTGGAAAATATAACGTGTCCTTGAGAAGTAAAATAAATGCCTCATAGTTACAAACTTACATAAAGTACACTAGCTAGAAACTAGAGTCAGCTATCGAAATCGATATCATAGACATACTTGATGAGAATGATGATGATGGAGCCAAAACCTAAATCAACGTGTTCAACTACCAATACTGCCCTGTCACTATCACCATTCATGCCCACAAAATTTTACAACCAAAAGAAAAACAATTGCATGTATGTCAATTCCTTCCTATTGCAAATACTTGGAAGACTAATCAATACCACCTTATTCCATAATCTAATCACGGTTTCACTTGGCCGGCCCGGCGGTAGTGTTGTGGTTACAGGTTCAAAATTTACCCTAAACAATTTCGCTTACCTCGAACACGTAGAGAAGACATTTGACATATTTCTTTCTAAACCCAAGGGATTTTCCAAGTGCTGCCAGAATGAAGACTGTGATGAGGAAGAATGAGACGGGGATGATGAGGATGGCAAAAACTAATGATTCTACGACCAAAAATCCCATTTTGGTGTCAAGTCAAAATCGAGTTGGTTGTCAAAAAATATATGTATGTATTCACTTCAGCAATAAATTTCGCTGTGTACCGTACCGTACAGCGCACCGCACAGTCAGTTTAAATTCCAAATCTGTGGTGCCAAATTAGTTAGTTTGCACTACTCTTGTGCCACAATTACAATATAAATTAATTAACAATACAACTTGAATAATTTTGATATAAATTTGTGCTTAATGTAATGAGTTTGTCGACGGGGAAGACGGACTTGACCGCCCTGTTCCCTAACCGTTGACTAAAAAAAAAATATGTTGACTGCCCGACGGCACAAACTGAAATGAAGGAAGGAGTCGAGTGGCTGGCTGTTTTCATTAGCTAGGCTAGCCCAGCCGGGAACACCGCACACCGCACACCGCAACGCAACCAAGCTCAAAAAGGGTGGTTCGAGTTTTGCAAACTTTTCAGGGTGGCTCACACAAAGTACCCGCACTACGGTAAGACACGACGGCACGATCACGACGATGACGATGACATTTCGATTCCGCGATGAAAGACCCAATCCGCATCCCGGCGCTTCCACGTCCAAATCTCAATCTATTGCAATAGGATGCGAATTGCTCTTTACTTTTATTTTTGCTATGTGATGTGCATTTGCAAATTTTAATAGGACGTGCCATACGTACTAGTCAGGGTCGAGGCGGTCATGGCTGGCCAATGCAATAATACATGGTCAAACGTCTTTAGAGGCACGCATATAGATTTTGGCATTTGCCAATTTTGCACTAAGATTTGTTTGCAATATTTGTACATGTATGCGAATGATGCGATCTTTTATTCGATCGAATCATCTTCCAAAATTCGGACTTTGACTCTTCATCTCCATTTCATTTTTCGTCTTTGCCAAATTCTGTTTTAATGCTATCTTGCAGTGAAGCGATGCATGTGAAGCGATTGGGGAAATTGTGATTTTCCAAAGCCAAGGTCATTCTGCCAAAAGACCGGAACGCAACATTGATACCGTGGAGCGGACCGTGACCATGTAAACATTAAAATGAGTATAGCAGAAATTGTCCGAGGCGACCAAGTACAAGTACAAAGTGCAATTGTTACACAATACGCAATACACAAAACTAAGCCCGGAAGCGGAACCCGGATGACAGCTGATTACAGATTACATTACAGAACAGCATATTATTATATTTATAGCAGTGGCCTAGCTCCTATCGTTTTTTGTTATTCTGACTTCCTGATTCGAGAGAGATCATATAAGTTGGGCTAAATAGAAAATTCAAAGTGTTTACACTAGATTTTAAATAAATTTAAAGTTCGTTTTTTATACAAAAACCAAAACTGTACGGCAGCATGTCGCACTTTGCAAATTTTACAAGTATTGAAAGGTCCTTTGCAGAATTATTGCACTGTGCAATCAGTCTTTTACGAGCACCCCGAAATGAAACAAGACAATAATGCAATGACTCAAATGTTTTAAAATGTTCTAAATGGAACTTGACAGCCCGATAAACTCGATCGACATTTTTTTAAAGTCTACATTTTGTTTTTGCAATTTTTCCTTTGTGACTTTTCGGAATTCTGTTTCTGGGATGAAATTGTACATGATAATACAAATAATACTCTCTGCACACTACACGGTTGATTTATGAATTATGATTGACAACGACAACTCTGGAAAAGTCAGCTCCAAATGGATAGGAAGGACTGCGGGGTTCCCTTAAAATGTTGAATTAAAGTTTAAAAAATGAAAAGTTGCAGCGAAGTTGGCAGAATGATACTGTTTGACACAATTTGCAAAATAATTCTGCAAACTGTGAAATGTAAATTACAGTTGTACAAAGCGTTATTGCATGCACTAAGAGTGCAAGCTATACAGTCGTTCTGTCTGTCTGTGACCACTCTAGCGGTCGCAGTTCTTCG
>JAQGCM010002170.1:0-12048 GCA_034699705.1 Hymenaphorura dentifera
ACAAAATCGTAATTTTGATATGGTTGTCAAGCAAAGTAGAGTCAACAAAACCGTCCCACAGGACTGTCTTAAACTGTGTCATGCCAAAAATTGCTCCCTGACCCACTTGAAAAACGGAGCCCACAAATAACAAAACAACAAATACAGTTGCTGTGGAATAGTAATCTGATGTTGAAAATTCGAGTTGTTCAATGTTTTTGTTTGTTCTTTGAGAACAGCTGTTTGCTTATTTTCTTACGATATATTGGATAAAATTCTAAGCTAAACGCTGGATTTGGTTGGGTACTGGGAGGGGTTGGTTTTTGGATTAACTTTAAAATGTCGGGAACCCGACCCGATTTATCATAAGAAAAAAAGTAAAACCAAAATCTTGAATAGCTTATCAAACTATGTGTACCTCAATTTTTTTTTGAAGACTTGAAAACATAAATTTTTGAATTAAATCCCTCACAATTCCGGCACTTGCCTTTCAAAAATTCCAGACGTTACAAGAGCCAAAGCTTCTTTCAAGACCAACTTGCGTGCATGCTTTGGAGTTTTCCCAATCTCACGAATCAAATAGTACAAAAGTCCAACTTGAAGTTTCATGTGACAAATGTACTCAGACTGCCAGTATTGGTATCTGTACCAGGCGCAGGCAAAGTGCCCACGGACTCTGGACAGATTACAAAATACTTCCAACAATGACTCGAGTTTCCTCAATTCCCGGCGGAGAGTCTAAAAAAATATTCAACAATCAAATTTTGACCAAATTAAATATTAAATCAAGCAACAATGAGTAGTTGGTAATGTCGAATTACCGAAGGTGCTGCTGCGCACAACGAACATTTGCAATCCTTAGGGTGCTGATCACATTCATCCTCCAAGTATTGGTAATCATTCGACTCGAGGCTAACTGACTCCCTTTGAACCAACAAGACATGAATCGGAGCCCTGCCCTTTCTTCGTGTAATGAGAGCCTCGACGAGTATGTCGTAGTTTCTGGTAGCTCCAGAAATTGCACCGAACCGATTCAGATCAGCCGTTGTTTTGAGAGCAAAGTTTTTCCAACGATCTGGATTATGTTGAATCTCGAAGAGTATCACACCTGCCATGTACTGCTTCAGAAACTGTAAACTCCCTCGGTGAGCCATTCTAAACATGAAGGGTTGGACCAATTCCTCATGCCCTTCGATCACGCACCGGATTTTGTAAAATGGCGCGTTCGGTGGACCCTTTCTTGAGAGTACCTAGGGGGTGGGAGGGAATCCAGAAACAAATTTAGAAAAAGTAAAACAGGTTTGGTTGAAATTTATTTTGAGGTTTTTGGTCTTACGTCAAATACTGGTGCCTCGAGTCCTTGGAGACGACAATAGATCTCAAGAGTGTCAAATAAGTTTTCGTTTGAGGCAACTCGTCGGTCAAATTCAGTCAGTTCTTGGGGAGTGCCTGAAGTCGACGACGACGACGAGCCAGGTTCCAATTCTCCGGGAGGCTGAGGTCCAGCGCTATTAGCCTCCGCTCCAGTTCCAGCTGCATCCTTCGACGTTTTTGAATTTGGAGAAACGTTGGGTGACGACTTCTTTGGCTTCACAATTGAACGAATATTTTTTGCCTTTGCGATGTTCGGAAGATCATCTTTTTTCACTCCAAGTCGGTTTAGCATTGCAATAGCAGCACACTGCTTGGCTGCCTTCTTGGTTGAGGCAGATCCAATAGCTGAATTCGGATCGGAATCACATGTTTTTAGAGTTTAGCTAGCAGAATTTTGGAACGAGAAATGCGCGTAGGAGGCAGACTGCTTAGGGCTTACCTGTTAATTCCATTTTCCCCTTAAAATCCAATTCGATTGTTAATTTAGCCGTGAAAACGGTAAAGTCTGGGTCGGCGGGATCGACATGAGGTCTCTCATTGCTGACAATGCTGTAGGAAGGCGATGTTTTGAATTTGTCACAAATCTCTTGGATCCAGGCGGATGGAGCCTTTTTGAAAATCAAGTTGTTCTCGGGGTCTTGTGGATTCATTTCTTGTTTACCGCTGAGAAGCAAAAAATTGCAAAAAAAAACGGTCGACGGTGTCAATTTAAGGTCACGTTAAAGTACGTCGAGTCAACGATATCAAGTTAACCACAGGTCTTTAATCGTCCAATGTCCAGTCAGCGACTCCAGCCAGTGTCCAGTGAGTCAAATCAGTTCAAGAGGATTCAGGTCGACGGCTTGACACTTGCTTTTAATCCTATTTAATTATAAAATTTACATTTACATTAAAAAACTACACTTTCCTTTGAGAGCAGAGAACTATACATTTCGTGGAAAAAATTACCAAGTCGCTTTGGCCTTCTGGCTAGACAAAACTGTAAGACCGCCGGCGACGGTCGGACGGCGCCAAACAGGCAGGGCTGAACCTCGTGAACAGGACGTGACAGGCACAGGCAGGGCAGGATTGGCACAGGCACTGGAGACCGGCAGTGCCAATTATTGTAAAAACTGGAATAGTAATCAAAATTAGCAATTATGATTTATGGAATATCTGGCTGGACTTTTATCAACAATCAGAGTCAGTCAGTGAATTTTGAGTGTTTTAGGCGGAAGTTGTTGTGGCGGTGTTCTCTGTGCCGCGGTGTGCCGTGTGGTCGCTTTATGGTGTGTCTTGCTCACCTGTCCTGTCAGGGAGAATAAGAAATGCTCAAATATTGTAATTCTGGACGACGTAAAAAAAAGAGTTCTGTTTTTTATTGCAAAAACCCCATGCGACACTTTTAAATTTCGCGCCTTTATGCAAATTAGAAACGTTTTCTGAAAACCTTGCTAATTGACAAGAGAATGACTTCTCGAAAACGACAAGTTCTCGAAATAATTAAGGAGTAGCGAAAGTAGCGATAGGTTTGGAGCGATAGCTTTGGTCACCTCAAGCCTAGTCACCTCACACATGTAGACTGTAGGGGCTGTCCAGAATCGCAATTCTGACTTCGCTTATCGTGAAAATTTTCAAAATTATTTTCTGGACCTGAGATTTGGAATTTTTTAGCTCACCTTTTTTAACATTTGACATTGGACTGCACGGCACGTCGAACAAGAACTGCATTTTCGACAATAAACCCGTCAAAATGTTAAAATTTTCGAGATAAGCGACATTACTTTGATTGTAAAACTTTAAGGAATTTTGTAGATTTTAGGGGCAGGAACGTACGGTTCAATTTGTGGTTTATGCCAACACATAACACAAATGGGCAAATAAGATGAAAATGAATAGCATCAAAATTTTGAAAGTTTAATTTTATTTAACGGTTGAATTGAAGTAGTACTAAATTTAATGGGACTACAAAAACTCTCTTTGCATGGCTCTCTTGAGAAATTGTATTGCAACATTGTAGTTGTATTTGTTATGTAGCATGCCAATACCAGCAGCCCAGTGCAGTGCAGCATGGCAAGAACATGACTTAATCATGATTAAATATTTAATTGCGCTTAGCGTTTGTTGTGTCTGCCAATCTAAGTTAATTTTAACGTCGGCCATGCATGTTTGTATTTTTGACTATGCGCTGCGCTGCGATATTGTGTTCGTTGACCCCAATTTTTAAAGAATAGAACAAGACAAAACAACATTTTGGAATTAGATTTTAAGTGTTTGTTTTTGTAACGCGCCCCCCCCCCCCCGACCTACCATTAAAACTCACAATTAGAAACAAACGACATTGTCATTCAATTTCAATTCAAGCATTCAAAGTATGCAAGGTTGGACGACGGAATCGCATAATCGGAATTTAATGTGACATCGTTAGCAAGTGCTGACTGCTGAGGTGGTGCTGCTACTGCTGAGGAAACTGGACTCGACCTCGACTGATGAATTGGTGTTTGCTGAGGCTGCCTAAATTCTCAAGAAACAACTGCATGAATGTTGAAGTGACAATTGAGTTTTAAAATCTAAAAATATTCCTAGACTGGCTCACTCTCAGCAGTCGCCGTCTGTACCTGAATTGTTCTTCAAAATTAGCAAAGCCAGGACTACGATAAGAACCGTTGCGTTCGCGTTCGGTCGGTTACGAAATTGAAATAAGTCACAAATTTAGGACAGTGAAAATAGCGAGTGTGATGTGGACGTTTGGAGTTGCACCGAGGAGTTTTGCAATTGAAATTGGAAATCTCCAAATTCCCAGCGGCTACCGTCTAGCTCTTGCTCCATTTTTGATGCAATTTATTTGTTTTTCCTGGTAAGGTCTGTAATTTATTTTTGCTTGTGCTTAACTTAAACCTACCCACAATGATTACACATAACTTAAAATAATTGTTGACAATTTAATTGAGGCGCAAATTGGGCAAGAGGGCAAAGTCATGTTAGGAATTCTATTCCTATAAAAACGTTGCGTTTTTTAGACGTCGCTGACACACCAGAATATTTAATTTGTGTTTAACTCCTCGCATGTGATTTGTTTCTGTAAAAATGTCCAGGTCGATTTCAATTCAGCATGACTACGATGGCAGCGTTGTTCAATCTCAATCCTCTAACGTTGGAGCGCCAGCTTATCATGGAGGCGAGGTAATCAAATCAAGCGAGCTGAGCTTTGCCAAATATTTGCGAAAATTCAATCACATTCGCATTAGCTATCGAAAATTTTGCTAATATTTTTCTAAACCAATCCAGATGAGGCTTGCCGCTGCTACACACGATAGTAGTGAAATTTGGGTAGATTGTGACGCTGGGACTGACGACGCGTGGGCTTTGTTCATGCTCCTTGTGGCTCATCAAAATCCATCCAATCCTATCAAAATTGTTGGCATTTCTTGTGTGCACGGCAACACAAATGTGGATAATGTGGGGGTGAACGTGAATCGAGTTTTGCAAACAATGAACGCGACAGATGTACGAGTTTATGTTAAATTTTTGCGAAACGTTTACCAACATTCTAGCTCAAACTAGCTGGTCCAGCTAGTTAATTATTTCGATTAATTGCATTGTTCGCTTTCTAAAAATTTAACAAAACAACAGATTCCAGTTTACAAAGGAGCAGAATCTGCATTTACAATTGGCTATGTGGAGGTTCCTCCTTACAATGGAAAAGATGGTTTCGGGGATGCCGACTTGCCATTATTGAGTGCAAATTTTAGACAAAGACATGCAGTGAGCGCCATCATCAAAAGCCTGAAGGAGAGTAGAGAAGGTACACCCTAAGTTGGGAGAATATTTCGCAATTTTATAACCAAATTTTTTTAAATTTGTCGAAATTTTCGAAACTTATGGCAACTCAGGTACTCTGACAATCCTTGCGTTGGGCCCTTTGACAAATTTGGCCTTGGCCCTCAGAATTTCTCCCCAAATTCACAATTTGCCAAAAGAAATTATCATTCTTGGAGGAAATTATCTGGGTACGATTACGACTTGGCATTCTGAACAACAATGGGCTGGGTCAAATTGCTCAAATTCTTATTGTTGTAATTTCCTTTCCAGGCTCTGGTTTAAGCTCCCCAGCAGCCGAGTTTAATTTTATCTCTGATGCTGAGTCAGCTCGAACAGTTCTGGAGAATTTTAGCTGCCCAATGACAGTCGTTCCTTTCGAAACTTGGTGGAATTTTGGGGCAACACCACACGTACGTTGACGTAATTGTAAAAAAAAAATCAATCAAGAGCAGCATTTTTGGTGCAGGGATTTCGAACAAACGTTCTCGGAGCGACTGGAACTCCACAAATTGCACTTTTGAATAAAATTGAAGCAAAGATTTTGCAAAATAACACCAAAAAGTGGGGTTCACCTGATGCAATGGCAGCAGCCATTTTTATCAATTCGGCGGTGAGAAATTTACTCAAGTTTTCTTTAAATATTACGTCAGTTTGTGTATGAAAATTTGTCGTATTTTTTACTCTGCTTTTTTGGGAAATTTTTTTAGGTTGTGACAAAAGAAAAAGAATATTACTGCACTGTAGAATTGCAAGGAAGTTTGACGAGAGGAATGATGGTCGTGGATCATTTCAAGCAGTTGGGGAAACAGCCGAACATTAAAATAGTTGAAAAAATTAATACAATAATCTATAAAGAAATTCTGATGGCCACAGCTGGATACCAAATAAATTAAAATCTGAGATATAGAAAGTTGCAATCTTTTGCAAAATTTAAGTCCAATGTTCTGAAATTCCTTCTAATTTCTTGTACAAATTTAGAAAAATAACGCACGAAACGGGTCAAACCGTTGTTCTGTGAATTAAAGTTGGCTCATTAATTCCGACTGATTGGTTTAGTAGTGGCTGACTGCAAGAGTGGTCTGCAATTCTGCTGAAAAAACTTCCGAAAATTTTCCATATTTGACTTGGAGAAATCGTGAAATGTGGGTCAAAGTCATTACATGCCGAATCGCCTAATGCCGACTAATCCAATTTATGTGAACCTCTTATGTAAATTTGCGCCATTTAATTGAAGCGTAAAATGTTTATTCGATCGGCTCTGCGGCTGTGGTCATGGTCAGTCATGCAGAAAAATGGTTCATAATTTGACCAAAAATTCAAGGGGATCAAGTCGGGCTTGAAATCAAGAGCAAATATTGAACTTGATGTTATGGCTTATTTACTTTATGCGATCAGATCATCTAAATCCTGGCAAGTAATTACTGGCAAGAGTCCAGAATTGGTATGGCTTTTGATTCCTACTTCCTACTATGAAAACGAATAAATGCAGTATTGACACACCACTTGACTTTGAGTTGAGTCCATTTGTGCATTATTTGGTTAAAAGAAAAATATTTGACTGCAATGCACGCAGTCAGTCTGTGTATTTACAATTTACATATTCTGACTGGCTAATGATTTGCGTCAACCAGTTTACATAACAAGTATATGAACATGACATACATTTATTTGCATTTAGAGTTTTGGAGGATGAGTTGATCCGACGACGACCAGCTGGGCTGGGCTGGGGCTGACTGACTGACATCAATTTGCAAAATGGAATTGTGGGGGGTAACTGGGGCTAGGCACCACAGCATAGCACAAGCAGGGCATGGCAATATTAAGCCGAGCTTTTATTTTGAGCTTGGCATTTTGAAAGCTTAGTAGTTAGTAAGCTGCTGCAGTTGTCATTCTTGGCATTTTGTAGTGGTGTAAAGGTTCCGGTTTTGGTTTGCAGGAACCGGAACCATTCCATGAAGAAAAACCAGTTCCACGTGAATCGAAACGTTGGAAAGCTAGACACGACTTTCCAGCGATGAGCTCACAAAATTAGCCTGAATTTCTGGGGACAGTGTATAACTTATAAGCTTGTAGGGGGGGGGGGCGGACCCTCCGCTAGGGAATTCCTAAATAATCTGCTCTGAGTTTAAGTGCATGTGTGCGTATTTCGGTTTTAAGTTGAATACCGAGTGTGACTACCGAGTGGCAAAATGCAATCTTGGAATGCATTTTGGCGGATGGAATTGCAACAAGCAACAAGAAGCTTAGACCGAGACCGACAATTAGTGGAATATTCGACAAGAGCTAACCGAAACTCGGACCGAACCGACCGGAACCTTCGGATGCTTTCATGATTTAAAGTTTGGATCCCAAATTGAAACCCGAACCGTTCAAGTGGGCTCAAAAATCGTGCTGACCGGTTCCGGAACCTTTACAAGACTACACATTTTCTTCATTTGAGTATTTCTTGCTGCTAAGTATTTGCTCTCCAACTTGACTTGTGTCTCTATCTCAAGAGCTCTTTACTTACTTTCTCCACCTCCCACTCTGGTCTTAATGCAAAAAGAAAAAAGTGGAATGGGTTTTCCTCGATTCGAGCAAAGATCGAGCAAAAATCCTAATAATATATTGATATAGAGAGTGGGGAAAGTGGAAGAGAAAGTGCTTTGCTTGTGCTACTGCACTGCACTGCACTGCTCTGCTCTGCTCCAGTGAAAGTTGTATGTAAGTAGGTGGCTCTTATTCAACAGTCAAGACTCATCTCAAGCTGACATTCGCAAACATTGGCATTGGCAGGCTAATAAATATTGCATTTTGTGCAATTTTCTTAAGATGGTTTATTTGTTGGTTTTGCTTCAATTTTGAGATGCTGGTACATTCTCAGAATCTAGCCAATCAGGCTATTTAGTAAGGAAAGTTTGCAATATTGCAAAAATTGCAATAAGCCGAAAATTCTACAAAAATATCAATTTACCCAGTAATGTCGTAAATTTTGGGTTCGAAGCAATACTCGGCACGTAATTTCGTAATGAAGATCACTCAAACGAACCCTGTCCTCAATCTGCAATAATTCCAAATTAATTCCGAGAAAATGAAAAATTCTTTCTAATCTTAGCTTGAGGTTTGAGATCTCTAGAAAGGCTCTTGGCCTTTGACATTGGGGATTCTTTACTTACACGTGATACCCACGTGTCCTCTTGCTTAGAGGATGTGTAAGAATAAGGCTCTAGGCTTAAGCAAAAGCAGGTGGCTAATTAAATTTATTAAGTCTGCAAAAACCCCAGTTCACTGCACATTCCCCTTGCACTCTTTCTGAAAAAATCTAGCGATAAGTCTGGCCGGTTGGCAAGAACCTAAATCCTAAAAAAAATGCATGCTTACATGCATTCGCTTACCTTTGGACTTTCTCTGCTTTCACTGCAGTGACCGCAGGCTGGGATGAGCAGACAATTTAATGAATTGCACTTTTTGCACTCGAAAAGTCGAAACTGTCCCAAGGCAAACCCCCAGCTAAGTCGTGTTCTTAGTTAGTTTCTTGTCACTGACTGACTGACTGGCTACCTGGAATGTCAAAACCTCAAAACCTAAAGGATTAAATGATGCATGCATCCATCCCTAGGCGAGCTAATTTAAGCCAAGCTGGAGATTTTTTGGCCAAAACATCTGGACGATTTTGAGGAAGATTAGCATAGGACAATTACAGACGCAAGGTGATCGCTTCGCTCGCTTGTCGCTCGTCGATTGGCCAGTCAAATTCTGACGCGGATCTCGCGTTTGAAATTCTCCAGGGATTTCAAAATGACGTACGAACGAGGGAGATTGAGATGCGGAAATTGGAATCTGAAATGAAGGACAAATTGGAGATCGTGTCTTGTCCAAGAGAAAGTCCAGCCCAAGGTGACCATGAAGAAGACAATAAGAAGCAGGCTGGGCCAGGGCCACTCTCGCCTCGGCCTTGTTTGATTTGTGAGGTTTGAATTTCAATTGTTGTCAGAATGACAATTGATTTCGAATGACGTCTGTTGGTCAGGCAGGAGAGGACTCTCAAGGCAAGTACTGGTCTATTTAGCTAGAAAGCTGGAATACGTACGACGTAAGTTCACGCAATTTGTCGTCACATATTGTTGAGTCGATCTGTCAGTCCACCATGCAGAATTCAAAAGAATCTCAAGGCAGGGCGCGTTATGTCATTTTGCAATTAGTAACCAAATATCCGAGATCACGTCTCATTGCGTCATTTGAAGTGCAAATATTGAGGCCAACACGCGCTTTCTTTGTGCGTTAAAATTTGGAGGCCGTT
This sequence comes from Hymenaphorura dentifera, assembly GCA_034699705.1. NCBI lineage: Eukaryota > Metazoa > Arthropoda > Collembola > Poduromorpha > Onychiuridae > Hymenaphorura > Hymenaphorura dentifera. Next base: position 9,434 of record JAQGCM010002170.1, read on the forward strand.
CCAAATTGACTGCAGTGCAGTGGAATTTTATGTTTTTTATTAGAATCTAGAATGAAATATTTATTTGGTCAGCACATGCAAAAGACAAAGCTAACAGTACGTAGGAGTGGGAGCAAATTTATTTTGCAAGTGGTCTGAAAATTCTCATCTAAATTTTTAAGAACTTCCGGGCTGGCTCTAATCCCGAACTCAGCTCGATCCGTTTGTTTTTGATATAGATGGAAAGTTTTTTTTTATTCGAAGAGAACTTGAGCCATGAGATGCATGCAGAGATGGTGTCCAAAAAATGGCAAAAATCGCATTCAACTTTCACTTGCATATTCAAAAGTTTGATGCCAAGTGAATTCCAATGAAAGAACGGAAAGTTACAAACAGAATAAAATTTTCAATTGCAACTCTTGTAATGCATACAACTGTCCAATGCAATGTGTGGGCCGAGCTGAGCCGGCCACACAAAGTGAAAGCAAAAGTGAAAGCAGCTTTCTTTTCAGCACGTAGTACGTAGAAAATGTGCAAGACTCAATTTTCAATTCATGGCAAGCACGGATCTCGCAAATGTTTTGCATACAATGAACATTTTGCAATTTTGAATTCCACTTCAATGCAGTGCTGTGCAGTCTAGCCTAGGGTAGAGCTCCTTGGTCCTGCCACTGCCAAGAGTCGGACGGACACGAGAGGAATTGCACAATTTGAAGTTTTGAAAGTGGCCAAACCGTGGGAACTGCTACTATATTACTACAATGCACTCAAACTTCATGCTAAAGGCAAAAGTCGGGTCGAACTCCCTCAAAATTTCTGCAAAGAACCGTGCAAACCCCTCTTGCTCTAAAATCTTCAAAACTTAAACCTTGCAAAAATTTTGGAAATTTGCTTAATAAGAATTGTGCAACTTTTTGCCAAAATTTGAGTCTTTGAGTACTTTGTCTGCTTTCTCCATGAGAGTGCATGGAGAAAGCACGTGAAACTCCTATAGGCCCTATTCTGCCTGTTTTCCGATCAGTAATTTAGGGCAGCCCCTCCCCCCCCCCCAGAAGCATACCCCAATTCTACGCCTAGCCCCCCAAAAAGTGAACCATAATTGAATCCGCTCAAGTCTTGCTGAGAACTCCTCCAAAGTCCATAGTAGTGACTTTTTTTACTTGGCTGCTGAATCGAATGTTTATTTTCAACAAGCCCATTCAAAGTTTTTTCCTGAAGAGAAAGAGAATTGCGCCTAAGAAGAAGGAAAAAAAAGTTACGAGTTGAGTTGGTGCTGAAGTGAGTGAAATTCTTTCACTACTATTCACTTACACTCGGATAGACGGACAGGCAGGACAGGACAGGGCAGACAGACTGCATGACGATCTAATGGTCACGACGACGACGACGACTTGTTCTGTTCTTGTTCTGTGCTATTCGCAATGCCCTGCCCCCTACCCGGATAGTCTACCCCCCACCCGACCCGAAATTCGGCCTAAGTTTCTTTCTTGTTAGAATATAATAATAATATCAAGTCGTTGGCCGGAAACTTTGACAGTTTGGTCCTTTTTCTCTTCCGCCAGCTTTTTTCTTGTGTGTGTGTGTCACTCAACTCACTCAGGTTTTGGGAGTGGACACGACTGGACCCCTTTTCATTCATCCTGTCTGCTTGTAGGATGTAGGATCACTCCGACATGACATCCACTTTACCCGAATTCTGGTCACTCCGCAATGCTCCGGCAATAATTTTTTATTTCATCTTAAAAAACTGAAAGAGCCTGAAAGCTTCTTGTCCTACTCTCCGCAAAAAGATTCGGATTTAGTTTATGTATGAGTGCAAGGGGAAGGGGCTTAATTTATGAACCGTGTCAGGGAAGCATAACCCGGGCTTTATTTATTTGAGATATTTTTAGACGACTTGTACTACTTGTGACGACTGTGAGTTGTCACATAATTTGAGGCGTTTTGTCAGGTCGGGTCGGGCCAGACTCTTGCTCTTTGAGGATGTCGCATCGCATGTACTAGTTAAAGCTGGAAACTGGAATTCACTTAGCGTCGTTGTTCGTGCAGTCGTGCCATTTTGGGAAGGAGAAAGTCGACTTTCTCCGCATCCTACATTCATAGTTTTCTAAGTACAAAGAGTTAGGCTTAAATTTTCAGGACGACAGGCCGGGGCCGCTGGACAAGCTGAACAATTTTCATCGAAATTATTCGTCGTTATTCGTCGTTATTCGTATTCATCGAAATTATTAGCAAAATGTGAATCCCAGCAGCAAGGAAATTCTGTGAAGAGTACTTATTTCTGTTCGAGAATCAAATCAAGTGGGTGAGCCATCTGGCCTTCAGAAAATTTTTGCCTTGTAGTTCAGTTCGTGCCTCGTGCAAACAAAATTGTGAAATGGTGTGGAACTAATTTGCAAAATCTTCGGACAATGTATTTATGTACAACATTGGCGGCTGAGGTGAAGGGCATTCTCTGTTGAACTTGAACTCGCTGTCTGGAATTAGATTCGAGGAGTGATATATTGCAAAATAGCCATTAAAATCAGATAGCTCTAATGGCTAATGGCCCTCTCCCGGTTCCCGGTGCCCGAGTCGCAGCCAAGCCTTACTAAATTATTTGTTTGATATTGTCGTTGAACCCTGCGGTGGGTGGA
>JAQGCM010002171.1:0-12045 GCA_034699705.1 Hymenaphorura dentifera
ATTTAAGCAATAGTACTATGTTTATACTGTTCATTAGTTCGAACTGTCTCGAATGTTGTATTGGTGGGGTGTCCTCTCAGTTCATCTGTGTCGTTTCCAAGCACAAATAGATCTTGTAATACTCGGAAGTTTTGGTAATACTGAAAATATGAAATGAATCGTGGATGATCAAATTCGACAAGAAAATTAATTGACCAAGAAAATTAACGAATTGGGCTTGAAATGTAGCTAAACAGAAAACCTCCAACTAACCTGAGTATCTCGCAATAGATGTCCAGCATAAATGAGCAAGGTCAAAAGTAAACTGCCTACAATGAAGTCAATCAAACTTTTACGAATTCGAGACTTTCGTCGAACATTCAATTTGTTCATCTAGAAATTACATCGTTATTTAGTGTATCAATTCTGTTGTTGATTTTTAAGATTTACGTCTGGCTTACAAGAATTTGTGCGCCGGAAAGAGGAGGTTGGTGGAAAGTTGGCATGTACAATAAATAATTTAATGGCCGCAGCTTTACAGCATTCACATGCTCATAAAGGGATCCACTTATCCAAATGAGCTTGAATTTCGTAAAAATCCGTTCCTCTTCACGGGATTTCAATTTCTATTCATAAAAATCCGACATCATTTTTTTACAGAAAAATTGTAAAAGTATGAAAGATCTGCTTACATGTCTCTTGGCGTAATTCAGCATCCATAAAAACCTGATGAGGACTCGCAGCGGTTGAATAATAAATATGGACACCAAAAGTGTGAAAAGAAGTGCTCTGCCCCAGTCAGTGGCACGAGTATTGCTTTAAATAAAAGGCAAAATCGTACTATTCCGACCACTACGTAGATGGCTAATTAGTCAAGTTCAAATGCAAACCTATAGCGAGTTCCGTAGACAATTGTAAAAATAGAACAGACGACGACGATACAAAAGCAGACAAGCCATGGAACAAAAAGATACTTTCGGGGTACCATTATCCAATCATGTTGATAATCTTGGTCAACTTCTCCAATTTCTACAATAAATGTTATGGGATTCACAAACGGTGCAGGTGCAAGGACTGATTCCCTTGAAAGATTAAATACAGAAAAATAAATTCTTGGTTCGTAAATATAAAAAATAGCAAAACTGTACCTTGGTGTTAAAGCAGAATCGCTGATTTCTTCTTCCGATTCAGGTTGGTCACTGTCACGCGGTTTCGGTACATATTTGGCCAAAGGCTGGCGATGTCCGGGTTTTACTTCATGCGTTTGAACCTTAGCATTACGTATTAGTTGAAATTCTGGATCATCGAACCCAACAGTTTTTCCTTCTGTAACAACTAACGACTTTTGTTTCTGTTTAGCACCAGATTTCGCAGCAGAATTTGAACCAAATATATCGTAATTCGGATCATCTTTGCATGCTTCCAGTATGCTGTTCTCAATCAAATTGTCAATAGGTGCAGACGATTGATAGATGAATGCTGAGGAATCTGCATTTCTCATTTTTTCAACTTGACCGAGCAAGCCAAACTCCATCAAACGTTTCCAGGCAGGCGTAATTTCTAAAAATGTGTTTTTAAGAATGTGTTATGGCTGTCCAAGTTCATGTTCTGAAATGAATTTTATAGCAGTACTGCCTTGCGGATTTACTTTTGTCTGGCTTATTGCTAATTTTACGACTCATATTCATTGAATTTGGAACTCCGTTCGAGGACTGCAAAGTCTCCGCAATCCAAGTTTCAGTTTCCAACGAATCTGTTGAAGGAATTCCAAATACCCGATTCTCACCACCTCCTTCGTTATAATATGGACTGCTGGTAGCCACTGCAATTGGTGTTTTCATAAGTGCCGGCTTCGGAATTCCTACTACCATTTCTCGATTTTTGGGAAGTTTCTCCCACCGATCTTCACTTCCATCGGAGTCCGTTTCGTGCAAATCAACATGATTTCGGTAGACTTCTCTGACTCCTCCTTTTACTTTAACACGTTTTGGTGGTTCATGCGGTAATTGTGATTTATCCCAACAAATAATGGCTGGAATTCTTTCTCTTCTAATCCGCCTAGATTGTTACAATTCAAAAAGAATTACTGATCGATAGGTTCAGGAATAACAAAGCAAGCTGCATTTTTTTTAATTCCTCTTTAAATAAAATCACCTGAACAATTGCACTAGGACAAGGCCCGCAAATAAGCAGATCACGCTAGTTACAAATCCTATCCAAAAAACATTATAGCCCACTTTATCCGCTCCAAACAACTCAGACGTCTCAGCTGTACACAAATCCATTGCAAAAGTCAAGTGCAAATTTCTTTAGAATGTATTGAATGAAACGTTCAATGAAAATAATTCACAACCACTGGAGGAGTCTTCGGGTGTGCCAAAAAACCAGATCAAGATGAACATGTACATGCACAACACAGTCATTGCACAAGTTAAGCGTTCCGATCGTAAAAACGTTGAGCGCGGAGCGCACGTCGCTGGACATAGCCATATGTGATGTTCTCTCAGAAAACTGAATGGTTCAAATTGTTTATTAGGGTGTTACTGATCTTTTTTTAACAAATTGCACAGTTCCCTGTATACCTCCAATAGCGCCGGAAGGTAAACCGATTTTTCAAGTAAAGTTCCACTTCGATTGGAGTTGCCACGGGTTGACGACAAATCAGGGATTCGTTCTCCATCGAAACGGTCAACCAACGGTGCACAAAAAAAATCCAAAATTCATCCGTTTTGATGTCACGGACAATTATTTGTCGGCAGTACCTGAGTATGAGCATAATGTTTGTAGTTACTGCAATTAAGTTCGCGACAAGGCCAATCGTTTGCTAATGGTAATACCATGATGCGGTATGTCCGGAATTATCATGCCAAATTCGAATTTTTTCGAGCTGGCCGAGGTTTTTGGTAGATGATACCAGATAAGTATCGTACCCATTTTGCCTGGTGGTATCAAGGTTCTTGTCAGACAGGACATATTCCTACAAAAATTAGATTAGCTTCCGAGCACGATTACATAGAGTCAAGACTATTCCAGACAATTTCAGATAGTTGTCGATTGTCTGGAGAGTATTTTTTGCAACGTTGTGTCGTGATTAAATGTCAATCTACAAACCTTGCTTCTTCCTTTTTCACCCTGCAAGTATAAAGTTTGCCCAATTATTATATAATCGTTACTTCAAAATTGTTGAAAATTTCTTAAAGCATACATAGATCTGACAGCAGACGTTTGCCGTCGAACCCGCCAGAAAATTATTGCCTGTCTCAACCAAAAGAAGGTAAAATGTTTCTTCACGGATTTTCTTAATGTCACACATGATTATAACTTTTGGTCGGACTATGTGATTATGTCTATCCCAATAGGCCATCAACACAAAAAGCATTACGTAAATAACTATACAGACCCCGACAACCCAAGGTACGAGCAAATCCTGATCCATCTTATGTAGTTAATTACCAGGTTAGTTAAAATTCGTTTTTGGCTTGATTTATAAGATTTGTAGCTATCGGATATCGGCATGCATATTATGTAGTTGTTCGGTTCAAAGTGTCGAAATGTTTTTCTCAACTTTGTTGCTGGGACAAAAAAATGCGAGTAAGTTATGGTTACATTTTTTTGTCGTGGTAAAGTGGTAATTCTGTCGCTTTTGCCTTCTTCTTTGATTGTAATTGAGTGCTAGACAGACGTTAGTCAATGCGAATCGAACATCAACGCAAAAAGAAGCAGAGGGAGTGACAACACAATAAAAATCTTTAAAAACTTGTTAGCTTGGTTGTCATTTGATTGCACTTCTTTTGAAAGGCTTTGTGAAATCGTAATAATAGTAAAATCGCTTTAAAGGTTCTTTAAAATATATATAAATTGTATTATTATTTAAATTTTATTTAAGTACAAATAACCCTTTAACACTATTGTTAATTTTTGAACTCATCTACCAGTAATTTCGTAATTATTGTGTCAGCCTACTGGCATAATCGTAGTTGTGGTCATATTTAAAGATGAATTGGTTGGGCCGGGCGTCGTGGTCGTAGTTGTTGTTGACGTTGTCATAGTTGATGGAATTTTGTAAGTTCTTCCAAAGTCAAACGGAGCTTCAACTTCCTCTTCTCTGTTCCAGGCATTTCCTCTGTCCGGTTGAAGCGTGTAGACGGCCACTACGTAATTGAGCACAGTGCCAACCAACTAAAATAGCAAATGAAGATTTCGATTTAGACCAAAGGACTCGTATTAAATACAAGAGTCAATTTATTAATCTGCGGGTTTAATTACAGAGGGTATTAGGGTTTTGTCCACTGCAAAATATCCTCCAGCTGTCACATTCAAGGGATTGTTCCGTGCAAAACTAAACACCAGACTGTGAACCTGTAGTAATTTGTGCATATTAGACTTTGAGAGGGAATCTACGGAATCTTAAGCTAAACTTTCTGGTAGTAATTTGTGCAGATTTGATTTCGTAAGAGTATTTTCAGTACAACTTTTTGCCAACTTACAAAATTGCGTTCCGTTTTTGAGTTACACGAAAGGTAATTGGAACGCCGTAGAATATTGAATCCGTCCATTGCCTGCATTTTGACAAATACACGTCAACCATCGACAACATTATTTCCATAAAACAATTAGAAAAATAAAAGCATTCAAGCTTTTCAGCAAAATTAATATTAGTAACTGTGAATTTTTTTTAATTTGCCTCTTCATAAGCTTTAGCAGCTGAGCGTGTGGTAAGTATTGCAAAGAAAATTCCTTGGCCGAGTAAAATCATGACCACACCAGCATTTTGAAGGGCTCGAGACCAGTCTTCAAATTCCTTATCTCGCTCAAGGTTACTAGCGAAATAATTTGGCACAGGTCTATGAGTTCCTGCACCGGGGGCTGCTGCTGCAGGTGGTGCCGCAGTAGACGTATCTCCTTGTATGGTTTGGCCAAAATTAGGATCGTATGGAAGAATATCCTCTTCGGCCAATTTGAGTGTGGCCAACTGATACAATTCTAGCACCACAGTCATAATCTGAAAAAGTGACGAGAAAGCAGTAGTTTAGACTTCAACGAATCGGAACTTTTTGGGAAATCAAACTGAGGTTTCATCACCTGGAGGCTGTAGTAAGTTAGGAGAACTCGACTGAACAAATTATCCGTCATTTTAAAAAGCTGGACGATCACATAGTGATCTTTCAGAATAAGGCGATGATCCAGCCGACGCGAGGTTAATTCTTCTTGAGTCAAATCGCCTGTGTAAATGAGAGCGTCAAAAACTATGAAATTATTAATTCAGGAATTTGACTAGTCTGAAAACTAATTCAAACCCGTGATTCTACCTTTCTTCCGGGTTAAAATAGTTTTGAGCCTGTCATTCCAGATTTTCGACGCATTCGTTAAGCAACGCACAAAGAATAGAAATTGTATTATGTTCGCCCTAGATCCTGCATACGCGAAAATCTAAAATCATTCAAAGGTTATTATTTTGCCAAAGATTCGGTTGAGGTTGGAAAGAAAGGTTACTACTCTTACCATTATCAGAAATCCAAATGATTTATAGAGTCGCCAATATAATATTTCTTCATCATTTTCCTCATTAGAATTTATTGCAATTTCAACATTGAAAGAACGAAAATAGAAATTAGCTAAAACTGCAGTTGTATCCTTAATGACTTGGACACCCGGCAGAACAAACAAAGTTCCAAGCGTAAGAAGGACGATAGAAAAACTTATGTTTTCAAAAATTAGGTAGTCCTTTATTCCATGAGTCACGTCCATGTCCATCACTTTGTTGCGAAAAAAAATTCTCAAAAGTTGGGGAAAATTATTATTATTCCACTGATGGCATTATCAGTGGAATAACTGCAGTGTTTTTGACTACACTGTACTGATTTTTTGTTACCTTGGACAACTTTGTTCCAATAATTGAAGTAGTGAACGTAGTATTTGCCGTGGAATAGGACATAGCTACTTCCGACCAGAGCAATCGTCTGTGACAATGACAAATTAAGGTGAGGATGAATGAGGGTTTTCCAACCACACAATTTAGGCACCTTACCATCCAGGACCAAACTACCGCAATTGTCACCAACTCTCTTTGTACAAAATATTGCTCCCACGGATTCAATTGTGCGCTTACGGCATTTGGGTCAGATATATTTCGAGGTCCAACTCTTTGTATAGCCCTGCGTCAAAAATATTGTTTTAAAAATAATTCAAAAATGATACTAATAGTGTTTTTGCAAGGAAATATGTACTTCAAAGATTGTATTGTTTTTTAAACAACTATTTAGAAATCCAAGAATTGAACGTACTCATAATTCGTCGTCTGTTCAAATTGACCGATGAAGAATGAGAAAATTCCGATGCACACCATGATGTAATTAATAGTTGAGACAATAAATGTCAGAGCGAATATCAGAGTAAATGCTCCTTTTTTGTTGAACCGAAAGGAGACGGTACCATCTTCCTAAAATTTGAAATGACTGGATTAGATCACATTTCCTTCATTACATAGTTTCGGCTATTGATTTGTAATATTTATACCTTGTGCTTGATCTCAAACGGCATTTGTCCAATTATAATCAAGAAGAGGCGAACAGGGCCAAATGCTTTGGTAAGTTCTCTCGAGTGTTCCCTGGCACGAGGCATTTTGTAGATTCTAAGCTATATTGCTAAAACCCTAGATCAAATTATGCGATTTTAAGTCAGTGTAGTATTTGGTCAACACTTTAGAGCAATTTTCCCAACACTCTGTTGATAAACCAACAAGATGAGATGAAATCTTCGAAATCTTAATCGAGTTTTGGTGTCAGAGGTATTTGCATTGTTGTTTGACTTGTTTGGCTAAAATAGAGGGAGTGTTGTTCAGTGAACGTCTATTTAGTTTTAACAAAACAAAATTCTTGTCATAATTTTCTTTTCGAATCTTTCCAACCTCGAACTATACATTTCTCGCATTTCTTGACCTCAGCAAACAAACCGGATGATGGGATCCAATTATTGTTGGTTCTTGGTGATTATGAAATTTGTTGTTGTAACTGCATTTATAACTCGTTTTTTAGGGGTTAAATATTTAACTAATTTAATGTTGTCCCTTTGTCTGTGGTGCTAATCTAATTTCATTTCTACCAAATTTTTGCGAATTGCTTCGTGCATTTCTTCAAGGATGTATAAGAAAAGAAAGCAGTGAAAGTTTTCACTTTCATTTGGACAAGTTTGAGTGAAAGTTGCGCTGCAAGTTCCCCCAGAAGTGCATTAGTCGTGCCACAATTATTTTTTGTCAAGCAGAGCCAGCGGGATTTCTATTTTTATTTCAAATTGAAAGTATTGGCGCAGTGACAATTTTCTATTCCGTCTTTTTTGCAAGACTTCCTCAACTTCTATTTGAGTTTCTGTGGTGTGGTTGTTGTTCAGTTTTACATTGCACGTTGGACGACCTTGGATTTTGTATTTCGTGATTTGTGAATTTTTATAGATAACAGCAAAATTTCAATTCTGTCGACAACAATACTAACCAAGCAGCATTTAAAATTTTTAATTGGACTCTGGACTGACACCAACTTAATTGGTACATCAAATCGCGAGCTCTGATTTCGCTGAACAAAGTCACAAGGAGACTGATGGATAACGGCTTTTTATTAGGTCAATCTTTTCAATAAAAAACTGTTGTCAACAAGAGACTTGTAGAGACTGTATTATCTAAAAATCTACCATACAAAATATTCTGAAATATTCATCATAATGCGACTTAATATATTCGTCTTCCATGCAAAATCGTTGGCCGTCGTCATCAATTCCAATTATTGGCAGCAGTGGGGAATGTCAATGTCAACGTTAAGGAATCGGTGCGAAGCTCAACCTTCTGAACGATGCGGACAATATCGTCTGAGAAGAATCCACAACACGAATGCTCATTTTTCAACGACTTCGAATTTGGAGAGTGACGACGACGCAAACAAATCAAATGGCAAAATTACTAGAAAAATCGACAGTGATCCTTTGCTGGAACCAGAAGAATCATCGAGAGTGTCCATGATCTCTAGCGATGTACACATAAACAAGAGTGATGACAGGGAAGCGGAAATTAATATTGAGAATTTGTCTCCTCAAGAACTTATAGAATACGAGAGGGATTTCCTCGCCGCACCGACAAATTGTTGCCGCTCCGGATGTCCAACGTGTGTTTGGATCGAATATGTCGAGAGGTGAGTCTGTGGATGCTCTCAAGCGTCAATATCACAAATGTTTAATACAAAGTATTTATGTTCTAAGTACAGGCTGTCAAGATTTTACTCAAATCCTTCACTTAGCCATGAAAAAATTCATAAAGATGTCGAGAGCATTGATGACCCTAGTATCAAAGCCTGGATCATCATGGAACTCAAGGGGAAGGGGTTGTGGTGACGAATAACTTTATTTTGGATTAGAACTGAATATTTAATAACCAAATATGCCGAACGAGTAATAAGAAAGATAAGAGTATTTTTTGGGAGCGCTTTTGGAACCCTGGATTGCACGCTAGTCACCCACTAGTCAGTTATCGATGCTTCCTTAAATAATTTATTGTTAATTGTTAATCGAATTGAAATCCGACTGCCCATCCTAGACCTAGGCCAACATATTCTTTCAGGATCACGCGCTTGTTCACGTGTGCATTTATTATGACTTCTTGATTCAAATTTTTTAATAGCATATTTTTGATGAACCTTGAAGTGGAATATTATTTTTTGGAAATATAAATTGAGTGAATTACAGCAATCGTTGGCTAAATTGTTTGATGCCTTTATTGAAGATCGTATCATGACTACCACATATACCGCAGACACTAAAATTTTTAATTCAAGCTCAACAGTTAATTAAATGAGATGAATATCGGTGAATAAGTTCCAGCGATCCAGCCATCTTGCTTTGCTGCGAAGAAAGCAAGCATATGTGCTCATGAGCATATGTGCTCATGACGCACAGTTTTATCATGATATGCATAGTATTTTAAACCGACCTGATACCGAGCAACCGATACGTAGGTGAGGGCAGTGTCCTGGTCCCAACTATCCGTCTCAGTCGAATTTTCTAAATGGAACCCTTCCCAGGTTAGTCTTTAGTAATATTCTCGGCAATCTTGAATCTACTTGAAATTTGAACTTGTGTAAATTTTTAACATTAGTTGGATAGCATGAACGTCGCGACTAATCAAATTCAAAGAAACACCCATTCAATATGGTGATTCGTTCCATCGTTCTTTGTCTTTAACCTAATTTCCTGAACCTCTTACAGAGTTGCTTGGTTAGGATAGGAATTCGTACTTCGCAATTATGTGTTTGTTTACTAAATGCCTTGAATAATTAAATTGAGCTTCAACCATGTTTTGGTTCTTTGAATAATAAAAGTGGAAACCAATAATTTATATTTCATTTGTCTTTCGATCTTTAAAAACGACGACTACAAGGGACAATGCAGCTGCAATAAGTAGATTTCCCTAGTTGGTGGAAAAGTACTTATAGCCTTAGGTAGCGGTAGCATGAAACCAATATTTTGTATAACTTGTTTGGATAACGTGCGAAATGCGAAATCTGGTCGCGATTTTTATAACCTATGTTGTTGCAATTATTATTGCATTCCGACAATACAGATTTTGTATCTGACAGACTGCGTGGCATAAAGCATGAATCTTGTTGTCTGACATGATCATGTTTTTTGTCAGATTGGAATGCGCATAAAAAATATCAGTTCCAGCTACGATTGGAATGCAACTTTAAAGCCCAACGCAATTTATGCGAATGCATTGTTTTATTGTTGTATTTTTTATCGATTAATCTACTTCAGAGTAATGAGCTCAAAAAAAGGTATGCCCACATTCCTTAGAGTTGAATTTTTTAAACCGCTTTTTATCCCAGACCAGCTAACAATGCTACTGTAAAGTAAGAAAGGACATGTTACTCGTAGATCCTAATCACCACATCTATGATGTTCTTAAATGCTAAATTGAAAAATATCTCGTAAATGCATTCCTTTCTGGTGTCCAGATTCCAGATGACTCGAAAAAATCAGAATCAAGTTAGTATTTGGGAAACCGATTCCATCAGTATTTTTGCTAAGATTGCGTTAAAATGTTATAGTTGATAGTTAATTTTCATATCTATATATGAGCTAAAGGAAAAATTACTTGCTAAATAATCCCACGTGTAGACTGACTGTTGATGAGCGTGTGGTATTATCTTGGGTGTTGTGGGGAATGGAGAATCAATTATGATCCAAGTTATTACACACGCGACGAGCCTTAATTGACACTTATGTATTGTCTATCATCAGTTATGAAAGCCGTAATTATCGTTCATTTTTGAGAAACTTGGTTAAGGTTTTAAGTTTTTTTGCAACTTAGATAGATCGCACAAGTAACTCGTGCTTGTACTTAAGTATATTTTTTATTTTTGCTCACATAACGAACAGGAGGATTTCCAATCATTGCATGATTGAACATTTTCGGCTATTTAGCTCCAGAGGAGCTTGTTGTTATCCATAGTATTATAATTTGTTTTTAATCAAATAATTGGTGCCTGCGTCATTGCAAAAATGTGAAAAATATTATTGAAGAAATCTGAAATTAACATTCGTCCGGACTCGACGAAGTAGACTTTGGCTCAAATCAGATTCATTTTTGCACGAGCTGAAAATTTCCAGTTGCTTGTTCTAAGAGCTGATCATCCCCAAAAGGTGTGTTTACTGAATTAATTTTAAAGGTGAGATTGATGATCATCGATGAGATAATAGCACCGATTCGGCTAGTCAAATCTTGTTTATGAATATATTTGCACAATTTTACGGTATTTTCAACAATCTTTCGCTATTTTGAAAGTATCGCATTAATGAATTACCGCGAAGGATGTTGCTTACTAAATTGCAAATTAGATGCTCTGTTAAATATTCAGTAGGTCTAAAATCAGAATTAATCCGAACAAATCAATCAAGCTCCGTTATTCTTACCGAAGAACCAGTTCGATCTGAGCCAAAACTCGTTTACTCTGGTTGTGATGATTAAAGGGGAAATATATTTTTATCATCAGGTAAATCTTAGCGAGAGCTAACGACCGAGGCCTTTGTTCATCATCAAATTACACTCTATCCTCTATCGTACACTAAATCACTTTTGACAAAAGCAAAGTATGTGTGTACATTCAGCAGGTGTAATTGTGGAAGGCCAATATTTAGGAAATTTATTCCCTTGCTTATCCTTCTTTTCCCTCATGCCCTAAACAAGTATGATTTGTTGTTGCGTTAGCACTGATCTTCGCACTTAATGCAATTTGTATTGTTCTTCAGGGTAGGGTCAACAAGAATGCTAGAATCTTCCCCTCAGGGTATTCGTATCGGATGTACGGGGTTGTCTACGCCGTGCTCACTTTAAAATTTGATTCGCACTGAATGTCGAATGAAAGATTCAATTCAATAAGGCAGGTAGGCTGCTCTGTAAGGATCAAGGGTGCTCCGAACCAGAAATTGAATCTCTTTAAAACTAGCTTTCATTGGGGGTATTTCCTTCAGTTTGTTTGCAGTGTTGAAGTGAAAAGGACTTCACGTTATGACAATCTTAGTATAATTGCAATTATTATTCACTAAAATAGATTTGGCCCCTGGTAGTAATTTGACGTTGTGCATTCGGCAAAACCTCACACTTCAAAAATCAAGAGATTTTATATTTATTTACGCTCGTACTTCATACCAGGGATACTCTTTGATTCCGTGAACAGTGAGTTTGATTTTACATATTCTATTTCTATCTGTGGACTTGATAAGATAGGCAGAAAGGAAACGATTAATCAAGCCTTTTAGTTAGTGTAATACAATCCGAGGTAAAAGTTTTAGTCTTACTTTCCAAGTGCTTGATATTTTGGAAGAACCACATTTAATTTGCTCAACCAAGTTGAGTAACTACATGTTAAGAAAAGTGGCTGCCGCGAGGCACTTCAATCTTACGAATAAGCTATAAAAGCTGTTGATGCAATGCGTTTTCGCAAATTAAAAACAGATTTTATTATTCTAAATCTGCAAAGTAGAAAAAAGTTTCCTTGTTTGAAAACATTTGAAAAGTTCGTTTTT
>JAQGCM010002172.1:0-12039 GCA_034699705.1 Hymenaphorura dentifera
CGTCTTAAGTTTAGGCGGCGTGTGGGTACCTTATCCTCCTTCCTGAACTGGCTCCAAGATACATACATACATACAAGCTTGAATAGATAGCTCGCAGACAGATACATCACTGTAAATTTTAAAGTGCTCAAGAATTGCTACACTATCACAAATCAAATGCATGTACCTCGCGAAAATACTTTAATTTAATTTAAGTAGATATTTCAATATTTGACAAATTAAAAACGAGTAATTTTATACATTAAGCTCTGATAAAATCATTGGGCCCTCCTGAGTGTCCCTTGAAACCTTTCCAACTCTTAACATCTTGATTGAATTTATTATCTCATCAGTCCAACACAGCTCACAGCGGCCACTATCCATTCGGGTTTTAGAGCCCTTTTGTTGCATTTTGGGAGGCTTAAAATTTCCAAACTTGCATTTTTTTTGTACCTGGAGACCTGGACCTTCCCAAAATTGATTCAAATCCACTCTGTGTAAAAAGTCTTTCAGTCTTTATTTGTCGGGTCTGGTAAGACCCTGCTCTTCATTGACAAGATCAAAAAAGTTGTAGTACTAATCCCCAAAAAGTTACAATCTGGTCTTGCTGAATGCTGAATGCCGGGCGATCCGAGTTGAAAAATAATTTTCAATTACAACAAGGGTAGTGTGCATGGGTTAGCGTTCCACCATTTTGGACAATTTTGGCCAGGGTCCGGGTGTCCCAATCGCAGTAGCCCTTACACTGTGGTTAGTCCCTAATGGAAGTGCGACCTTTGGAATGTAAGATCTGATTTAGTGACACCCTACTATTTAATGTTCTGTGTAAAAAAATCTCGGCATGTGTCTGTGATGTGACTATGGACTGTGGAGTGGAGTGAAGTAAGGAAAATGTAATGCAATTGTGTTCGTTTCGTTTCTCTGTATAAAAAGTTGAAGTGGTTTGGGATAATGTGTGAGTTGTGAAGAGTCTATGTGAAAGTACTTAAGGTCGTATAGAAATGTGACGAAGCGAAAGTAATTGGGCTTGACATGCTTTTTGTCCACACACATGGAGTTAGTTCAGACCAAGACTCCAGTTCCAGTTTCCATCCAGGTCTTTTTTATAAGCTGCGTACGTACGTACGTACAGCAGCCAAGTTCTGGTGCAACTTTTCAATTCAATACATTCTAGCAGGATTTATCGAGTAAGAATTGTTGATCTTCACTAATATTTTTGCAGATCAGGATTTGCGCAATTAATTTGCCGGTTTTGGAAGGCTTTCATACCAGAAAACTCTGCATTTTCGGCGTATTCGATTTAAAAAATGCTGTGGAATACCTTTTTAAGCAAGAAATTGTTGTGCAATGCTAAAAATAGACTTTCTTTTTATAAAAGTGAAAGTTTTGCTTTCACTTTTTCTGCAGAGATTTTCTAAATCAGGTTTAGCAATTTTCACATCGACGAGATAATTCCACTCACGAGGAGAGGATCAAGGCAGACGTTTACACAATTTAAATTTTAATTAAACGTTTATTCTTTTGAAGGAAGCAAGTTTGCTAAAGGCATTTGATCCAATGGCGTAGAAAATTGAAAAGTTTTCTCTCCCCTTTGCTTTCTCTTGACTGGATGAGCTGATTCTTCATTAGATTCAGAGTTGAATTTAGAATTGAAACAAAGTAAGTAGAAAAAAAGTAGTTTGAAATTGGGTGGAGAACGATCGGAGCTCTTCCTGCTTGAGTTGGTAAAGAAAAAGTTGTGTATGTGTCAATTGGATGGCATCACCGGCATCACTGCCCGTTTGCTCCGCTTGAGCACTACAACTAGACAGGAGAGGAAAGGTCGGGTTTAGTTTAAAGTACGCCATTGCATGCAATTGTAACGCATCCTCATCCTTTCACAAAGTGTCCCAAAAGTCCTCTCCGATCAAAATAAATTTCAAAAGCCAAAGGATCTTCTGCTCGAGGGCATCTTGGATTTTGTCACAAACTGTAAATTGTAAAAGAGTGGGGAGAATAGGTCTGGATACTGGTTGGTTGTGAAGAACTCTCATATTACTTTTGTGAAGGTAGAGTGAGTTTTTGGTAGTGCTTGATTAGGTAGAGTCAACACGAATTAGCATTTTATTGCCTTATCCAAGCACTCGTTTTGTGTGTAACTGCCCTTTAGACAAAGTGGAATTAAAAGAGACTGGCCCTTTGATGTCAACTAACTCAATATTTGACTCCTTTTCCTCGTCTTATTTCATTTCACTCTTTCTTCTTCGTCGTCGTCCTTCCCCTGACGGGGGGAATTGGAAAACGCTTGCTACCCTGCTGTTTCTCTCCTTTTCTAACTTCCCAAAACCCAAAGGCATTTTCATTCTCTCAAGAAAAGCTACAGAGAGAGAAAGCAAGCAAGCACCGTACCGTGGAATAGTAATTTACTCCTTTCCCCTCACGTCAGAGTCACAGTCACGTATGTCCCAACTTGATAATATGGTGGCAGTCCGTCAGTCTAGTCGTATTCAAGGAAAACTCCACCTCCTGGGTTTTGAAATTTTGCAATTTGGTTGTTGTTGTTTCTTCAAAATTTAATATCGGTTTTGTTGTCATATCTTAATTAGGTTCTCGTGGAATGACTCAAGTTAATTTATTGCAGGTCAACGTCGGAGACGCAAGAATGATCCGGTGCTTTAAAATCTTTATTACCCATTTCGTGTCGGCCTTAATCATCCAATGTACGTATATTTCACATATTACATTGCACTTTAGTTTTATCATGGTCTTCTAAATACTACACCGTATTACCTAACCGATTGCATAATTTATGATCACTTTTACACTTACAATCAAACCGGATACCTCTGTACATGAACAACAAAAAACCTCCTTAGAGAAATTCTGCGAATTAAATTATAAATAACTGCTTTTTACAGAAGAGCTACAACTTATTTGCGGAAAGATACGGACACGACGGACGTGAATTATGTAGGTGTTCGTAAAATAAATCAGAATATTCTTATCAGCAGCACTGATTTGTTTGCATGCTACATTTACATGTACATTCTATTAGAATTAAATACAATTAATTGGTGCTTAATTTGATATGCATTTAATTTGTTGAGATGAGACGATTGTACAGATATCCTTAGCCCACAGTTTTGTTTCGGCTACCCGAATTTTCAACAATAATAATAAATTACACTCAAAGCAAAAGCTTAAAATTACATATCCTATTTTATTTGTACAGTTTAAAGTGACCAACAATTAAAATGAACACCGAATGTTTTACTTAACTGTACATATTATTTTCTGTTTAGATTTAACAATAATTACTTCCGGCATTTGCATCTTAACTTATGTACATGTAAAGTATTCAATTTGTGACGACTGACGACGACGACCGACCGAGTGGTGCGCAAAAAAAGGCAAGAATTGTTTGGCTTGTGAGATTAACTACGAAAAAAGGAATGAAACAAAAATTAAATTAGCAGAGGAAGTAATTAGTGCGCTTCCTTTTAAAAATTTAGTTGCTTTGCGTTGCTGATCGTGCATCGCAGCCATTTCTGCCTGTCTGTCCGGGCCAGGCAGGCCTACGTACTGTACTCACCACTTTGACTTCCATCCGATTGGCTACAAATGCAGCAGCTGTAGCAGTGCAAAAGCATATTGCAACAATTATCAGCTCTTTTATCTAAGTAATTAAGTTACCTGTCGGGTTTAATCACATGGCCCCATTCAAAAAAAAACAATACTAGACAAAATCTCACATTAAAAACAAAGCACATAATAAATAGGAATGGCAATAGAACACACGTTGCGTTTCAGTTCTAATTAACCAGTAACAAGCCAAGTCATCTTAATTTTAAAAAGATATGACCGATTAGTAGCAGCTGCTCTACTGCTCCAAACTGTAACTAAAATGAAAATGAAGTTGTGTGGGTCGTATTGTAAAATGTGAGCTCAAGAATTTAAAAAGCTTTCATATTTCATCTAAGTACTACGCGCGTTACTTTAGATCTAATTACGACTTTGCGTGTGACTCGATCTTTGTACAATCAGCAAGCTATAAAAGTGAAGGTAAATAATAATCATACTCGAGAGAGGAATTTTAATGACACAGCAAATGAACGAACGAATGAGGGCAATTCCGCTCCGCTCAGCCTGCCTGATCGTCCGAGTAAATAAATTAATACTGCCAAAGATTACAATCTGCGTTTTTGCATCCGCAAATAGTGTGCAATTTCTTTCTAGTTTTCTTCAAGTGATTTGAATTCCTTTTGAAAGTGACTCAAGATGTTCTTTTGCTTTCATTCGAAGTGCGGCTATGCTTGACGTACGCCCCAAACCGCCCAACATATTTTCTCCAGAGGATGAGCCTGAATTCATGTTTCCATTGTTGCCAGCACCGTTTGCAGATGAATGTCCAGTCGGACTCAAATTTAAGTGCGTAGTGGCACTGATTAAAGGACTTTGCCCCTTGATTGTGACAGAATGACGGCCGTCAATGAGCGTTGTTTGATGATGTTGGCTCAAACCTTGATGGTGGTGATGGGCTAGAAGTGATGCTGCCGAGGATGTCGGTGGGGTCAAATAACTGGGGTAACAATTTTGGGGATGTGAAAGAAATCCTGGGAGGGCATGTGACAGGGTAGACCCTAAAAGTGGGGACGCAGCGAGCCAAGGATCCATGAGTGAAAGTGCGGCTTGGTTAGAGGCGCCGAGGAACCCTGCGGCGGCAATCGCAGCTTGATGATTAGCTGAAGCTGCTGATGACATCTGTGAACGTCCAAGAACTGAGAGTGGGTAGTCGCCGAGTCCAAGGCGCGCAGCCTCCATTTTTTCCTGCCGACGCCATTTTGCACGCCGATTTTGAAACCACACCTGAAAAACAAAACAAATCAATTAAACTTTGCTGAATCTGTTTCAATTCAATTAATTAATCTTGGCTCGTTAGTTCAGCTAGCTGGCTGAAGAATACAAGTGCCATCTGTGCCTTTTGCTCTCCTAAAGACAAATCCTGAGCCTAAGCCAAAACATCAACGTTGTTTTCAGTTTATGTGATAACAACTTTCTCCGACCGACAAATTGAACCAAAATGATCCTTTTACTCTAGCAGTCCTCCACCGAGGCAAAAAAAAACTTAGCTCCACAATAAAGCACAATAAATTGAATCAAAGGCCAGATGAAACGAAACACTAGGAAAAATTGATCGAGGTAGACGGATGGAAATGTTGTTGAAAGTGTATGGACTTTTGATTGTACACTATTGTATTTTATCGGGGCGGGCAGGCGAGCGGTAGAAAAAAGAACTTTTCTAGGAAGAAGAAAGGAAAAAAACACTGAGCATATTATTAGATTTAGTTCAATTTGGTCTAACGTGGCGGTACCGCGTTGTGCCGTCGTAGTTCTCGTGCTAGTTCAGCAAGCATGTTGTGCAATGCCATCACTAAAGTACTTAGAACCAAAAATCTGACGAAAAAAAATTGTGATGATGTGATGTGTTCCATAAATGAAATAAAGGAACCATGAAACGACGAAGGAAAAAAAGAAGAAAAGAATAAAATAGACATAGCACAGGGCACACAAGCGGTCCTAGTTCCTCGAGTGATTATCGTCATAAAGTGAAAACCATTATAGAGATGCGCCCTTAGATTCACTCAAAGAATGGCATTAAATTGTCAATTAATGGGAGTATATCACTATGTGAACTAACTTTATTCTGGGCTCTAGTCTCTAGAGTGGAGTGCAAGGATTTTATGTTCAAGTCGATTTAGAAATGTGCTAGTTCAACTTTTCCTTAGCAAAATTTCGATACTAAGAAGTAAACTTAATGTTCGCGTATGTTAAATTGGATTTCTGGATTGAAAATGCGCAGTTCTTGTTGTATTTGTAGGGAATAAAACGAAAATAACCTCATGTCGTAAATTGAATAAACTTCAACAATCGGAAAATCAACGAATCAATTTTGATTTCACAATTGCCTATTCAATTTTTTGCCCAAGAATTTGAACTTTTACAAAATATGGCCTATCCGCAATCGACAAAGTGCCCTTACGTCTTTCCCATTCATACAAATCCCTCAGGAAAAGCAGACAAAATTGACTCCATTCTTGAATTCTTGCAATATTTCATAAATTCAATTTTATACGGCAGTTTAGCAGCTCTTAATGAGGTTCTTTCTTTGGCTGATTTAATAATTGGCACAGAAGATCTGGGCTAGGCAAAAGAAAACTCTGAACTGAAGGGACCGACAGAATAAAAATCTGCAGTTGCAGTGAATAGGTCAAAACTCATTCACAGATAAAAATATTTTTAAAACCAATTGGACAGAAATATTACTCCAGGCTCATTGCACTTAACCAATTGCAAATTCTTAAAATGGCTACTAAAATGGAACTATTTAAGCTTTTAAGCAGGACAGCTAATTGAATAACTCACTACTTGGCAAACCAACTTTTGCTTAACCCAATGATCAAATTTGTGAACATAATTGCTGCTGGTTAACCACGAATTTCGCTAAGGAGAAGAAAAGGGGTGAAATTTACAAAACTTTATCCAGAATCTCAGAATCATACAAACACGGGCTCTCCCTCCCAAGCAAAGATAAAGTGTATAAAAGTGCCTGGATTGTGCCTAGACGGGTTTGGAAGGCGTGAAGTTATAACTTTCCAGCGAAGGTGGAAAACCGCAAAAATTCAATGTGAATGGCAACTTAATTGCAGTCTATTGTGGTTAAAGTTTGAATGCGAGCAAATGGCAGAAAGTAGTAGGAAAAAAAGGGGAAGGTTCAACAAAATTATGTGTAGTTTTGCTTTTAGTCCCACGTCGGCGATGGGACTGCTTATACTTGTACCATACGACGACGAGATTCTCCTATTTTCTTCCCTCACTTCTCCTCTCCTCTCATGATTAGATTTTAACTTAAATGGGAAAATTTGTGGAAAAAGCACTTGGGTCGTCTTCTTTTTTTCTTCTCGCTCTCTTCATAGCCGAGCAGAGTTGGGTTTGAACAGAAAAGCAGAGAAAAGTTTTCCACTTTCCAATTTAAAGACTAAATTGACTTTTGCCCACGCCCATGCAGGCGTGCATGAAATGAAAAGGACTTCATCGAATAACTTAACTCTAGCCAGACTCGAACTCGACGCTGCCGCCGCTATAACTTCGTATAACCTCTTCATCGTCTTTCTTCTTCTTTTTTGAAGTCACTACAAACTCTTAAAAGCTCAATTAAACTCACTCAATCCTGCCAATTTATTTCCCTATCACTCAAGAACCGTCTTTTTTCTACCAAAGAACGTCTTACTACGCTATGTAGTACTACTAACGATTAAGACAACGACTTCAGAGTTCTTTAACGTAATTGCATTTGCACCACCATCACAGCCAACCACATCTTCAAAAGCATTGTAATAATCACGGCTAATCTAAACAACTGCACTACTTAAAGCCTAATTACACTCATACTTCAGACATACGTAAACTTTTACATTAAATTACTCTTCCGTCCGTCCATCACTTCATTTTATTTGATCTGATCTGATCTAGATTATCGGCACATGTGAAAGAATCAGGAGGCACTTAAGTTCATTACGATAATTATGTTAGACCAGAATTTTTTTTTCTGTGTGTGAAATAATTAAAGCAATTAGTACATTTAGTTCTCAAGTTTTGAACTCGTAGTACTGCAGTAGGTTCTAGCGTGGCGAGCAGTTAAAACTAACCGGATTCTTTGGACAACCAATTTGCTAAAAGCTAATTTCAACGTAATGGACGGAATGGAATCAATAAAACTAAACAGTTGAATTGGGCTACATCACATCACGACATGACCGCATTGGAAAATATTGCGGGGCGGCAGTTTTCCAGAGAAAATACTGGCCATTCTTAAAAATTCTATTTGTCTTACGATTGAGCCAATTTTCGATGATAACAAAATTTAAAAATTGAATTGAAATTCGAGGGATACACAGAAAGGGGTAAGAAATTCGGCATTGCATCTGGGCTGAGATGGTAATGCATTACTTTGAAGAGGATAAGGGTTGCGTTTTACGTTAGTGGAAATCAAATTGAGGTGAAATTGAATGCAATTGCAAAACGCAAGGTTCTTCTGTAGACTTTGACTGAACGAACGAACATTGAACTGAACAGAATCGGAAGCGGTGGGCGGAAAGGGTTCTCTCTCATGCTTTTCTACAATATTATTTGAATTTAGATTAAGGAAAAGGGAGTTTTAGTTGAGTTGGTAAAACCTCACTTGGTGGGAGGTTTTTGATTTTCAAGAAACTCAATTTCCGCCTTTGATTTTAGTTTTCCCCGAAAACCCGAACATTCGACGACTATGCAATGCTTCTTCTGAATCGGTTTTGATTTGGACAAACGCAGTCCCAGTCCCAAGAAACCGTCGGTTATAAATTTGGGTCACATCACGTACGTGCAGGACTAGGGGTATTATCAAGCTAAAATTCATGGAACAAAATTATATCGCCGGTGGTGTATTGTGAACTATTCAATCTTCAGTTTTGTATTTATGCTTTTTTGAAATTTTGTAATAGGATTAGTGTGTCACCATTTAATTTTCAAAGTGCGTTTCCTTTGAAAACTGGATCAGTTTGGAAGGGTGCAATTCATATCTTGTACTTGCACGCCCCCAAATCATAAAGGTTTTGTCACCTATTTAGTAAGTGAGTAGGGGGTAGCAATAAAAATCTCAAACTTAGTTTTTGGGAGTGAGTGAATCACTTGAGATTGAATAAGTAACTGAATACTTTAATAGAAGGACAACAAATCGTTTAGAAAAAATTACCCCGTTAGGTTAAGTTTAAGTTTAAACTCATGGCGAGGCGAGGTCTTTCGATCTTGTAATTTGATTACCGACTCCCGCACCTTTTTTGAGAAGTTTTTAGCATCTCGTTTACTATCCTTAATTTACAATTATTAGTTCAACTTTTTGTGAAGATCTCAATTTTATAATTTTGTCCAATTTCAGGACAGGACCTCTGGCTTTAATCTAATTGAGACTCCGAGTCCAAATGCCTTCGAAAAAAAATTATAACAATGAATTCTTGAAAACGATAAGTGCGATTGACTGAGCATCTTTTGGAATACTGTAGTACAAGTGTAAAACCTACGCCCTTTGCTAGCTTTTACAAATGATTACATTAGTGTAGACTTTGTGACAGCTGCTGCACACAGAAAAATCAAAATGTTAGATTTTTTGACATGTTCAAAAAAAAATAAGTGATCAACTCAGACCACGTACGTTACTTTAATCTAGTCAAGAATTAACCGACGACGACTGACTGATTTGAGTACATACATTACATTGAAAAATATTTTGCAGATTGTGCTGCATGCTGCTTACAGTCCAACACATAACACGTCTGGACTGGCCTGTTCATCTAAAAGAGAGAAGAAATTGATGTGGAAACGAGATTTTTTTTCAAGATCAATACTTGAATCCATTATGTAGTTAATTGAGACCTGTCCAACTTTATCTCGCATCTCAATCTGCCTCCACAGCAAGCAGCAGAAGTCAGTTCCTTCAAAAGCCAACTTGTGGCGAGCAATCCGTCGGCCAAAATAACAAGATGACTTCTCAAATATTAAAAGTCATAATTGCTTCCCTTCTTACAACTTCAAAACTGCTACCTGACTTTACAACAATTCCTCGCACACAATGTGCCCATGAAGGGTGGCTCACTAAACCCATTAACACTTCTTTGCCCACAAGTCCAAGATAATAAATCAATCCTGCCTGAATTTGTGAACCACCTTTCTACTTATGTGGGATATCCTAAGGGCGACGCTGTTTTTATCCGGTCCTGCCTACCTTGTCCTGGTCAAATTTCTTTTATACCAGTAAAACTTTAGTTTCGAATTGTAAATCTGTAAAAGCATTTTTTTCTGTCGATTCTGAAGATTGAGAAAGGTAAATCAGAGTTCAGAATGCAAATTTAAAGTAGTTTACGAGTAATTGACGTGACAAGCGACATGCGTTTGCAGTTTCAATCAGCCTGAGCCAGACACTCTAATTCGGCGTACGCTAATAAATGATTGCAATTGAATTGACGGACTTCATATTTAGATTTGTATCGCATCATCTGACTTTCTTGGCTTGGTCAAATGTTCGCACTTAAGTACATGAAGTCTGGCACAACACTTAATTCAGCTCAATAATCAAGATTGACTGACTGACTTCCAGATTCTTACAGAAAGTCTTCATTAAATAACCAGAACGCTTAGGCAAATTGAGATATCTTTGAATTCCGGATTTTTTTTATCAGTTAAGTGACTGGGCTTTAACAGCTTAAGCAACAAGCAACATATTTTGCTTTTCGACTGGTGCAAATATTTTTGAAATTCAGAGATTCGTACGACCAATATTGAAACTGACATTACACAAGAACAGGATTTGGCGTGAGGAGCTTTAAAAATAATACTCGGCCGATTCAAATTCGAGATCCACGATTTCAACCTAAACTTAACCTGAAACCTCCTCTATTTGCCAGGCAACAGGCAACAATAAAAAAAAAACCTGAAGGATAAGATCTCTTCCGGTTCTTTCCTTTCTGTTCATAATACAAATACACACGCCCCTTCCGAAGAGAGCTCTTTAATTATAACCTATTAGGGCAATTAGTTAGGCATCAAGGGAAGCCGAAGTACCCGGAGCATTTACGGTAGTCAACCTACAAAAGTGGAAAACTTTACTTCATGCACTACCTTACTACCTCCCGGGTAATGCGCGTAAGCACACTGTAATGGTGTCCATTAAAATCGTCAATTCAGTTGAACTCAATTTGGTACCTTTACACGTACCCTTAATGCTTTAGAGCTATTGAACTGATCTGTCACTCTTGGCATCTCAAATTCTGAAACAACAATGAGAACGTGTTTTGTGTTGCAGAGAGCAGTCTCAGTCCTTGCCTAAAGGGCTCAAACTCTCCCGCAGTGCTTTCGGACGGAGTTCTTTTCGGTTCTTCATTATGTCTGCAATCTGCAGCAGTGCAGCGCAGAGTTAAAATCTAAATTCTAAATAGATGAGGAAATAAGAGTTGTAAAGAGTTGAGGACCGACCGAAGCTTCCTATTCATTTACGTATTGAATTATCTTAAATCAGAAGAATAAGAAGCCACTTATGCATGAAAACTGAATATTAAATATCCGATGAAAACAATGCCCCTACATAGTCATGCTCATGTTTTCTCGGAGCAAACCTTTTTTAGAGCTTTAAGTAAAGTAGATCAAAAAGTGGTCGAGGTCATTTCCGGGAGTCCCTTAAATATTTAATGAAATGAATATTCATGAGAACGATGGCTGAGCGGAGAGCGATGAAATCGAGAGTCTTATCTTGTTATCCGCCAAAATAAAATCTGAGGTATTTAATTTCCCGGGTCAGAACTATTAATTTTGTAAAATTGAGATTGAGAACACATAATTATCGGGCATGATGAGAGGTTTTGACAACCTTCCCTTTTTGTTAAGTACATAAATTCTTTGCAACCAGAAAGGGCACTAGAAATATCTTATGAAGCGCAATTTCACTCAAGGATACTAAAATATCGATAATTTAAAGCAGAAGCCCAAAAATAGGTCGATTCAAATTCCCCTCCTGATACCACAGATTAAATTTATTTCCGTAGGTAATTCCTATCTAATAGAAAATGAAAACTGACCCCAAAGCAAATCTACCTGAATTGCTGCTTATCTTTAATCAGAGATGCACAATTTTATATTCAACGCAAAGATTTCCAGCTGCTCAAGCCTAAGTTTAAAATTAATTGTCAACAGAGCCTTTCCAGAATTTTACGATTCTTGTCTTTTATTATTGTTCTATTTGTAGACAAGAAAAGGTGAAATTCTGATCTAATTGTATCAATTCCTGAACCCCAAAAATGAAGAAAAGCATAGGGAACAAATATTTCCGTTGTAAAAGCTTTGAAATCTATACATATGCAGTATAGTTTCCGTATGAATTACATGTAAAAATACTTCATGAACTTTTACTTATTTTCGGCATTTGTGTAAACTGTACTTTTCATGTTATCTCGGCCAACTATCTTGATCAGATCAAATCCGCACACAAAACAAAAATAC
>JAQGCM010002173.1:0-12034 GCA_034699705.1 Hymenaphorura dentifera
ACCGCAATTAACCAGACTTTGATTATCACAACTTGTACTTGTAGATCCGTCCAGACAACTTTGAACTGGAATTATTATTTGAGAAGAAAGTCTTTATTTTTATTACCCAAAGGCATTCGAATTCTGAGCTGTTTATGAGCTCAATTATTTTTTATTCAAACAAAATGTTGAAGGAAAAAGGAGAAGAAAAAACAGCTGAGAAAGGACGATAAGAAATACTTTAATTTTCAATACCATTTTGAAATGCTCTGGATCCCACGGTTAGCTAATGCGTGCAAATAAGTCTTGTGGTGACCACCTTGACTGACTTGCGGTTAAAACCTAAAAGCGTCGATTCGTTGAGCTTGTATTTCGAGCCAAGTAGAGAAAGAAAGAGATAAATGGACCAGGTTAAACCTAACAATCATTACAGGGCAGGGTAAATAAAACAAGAAGTAATTTGGCGGCCGGGATATTGAATTCAGTGAATTCAATTCTTTGGAGCCCGAATTCTCTCCTTTGATGTTTACATTGGTACAAGGCCAGACGGTTTAGCAAAATACGGATTTTTAGCGAATTACTCCAGGGACTTGAATGCCTTCTTCACCAAGTCAAATCCAGTCTTTTTCCTAACTCTAATCCAATGTTATCTCGAGAAAAACGAGAGCAGATAAAGTTGAAGATTTAAAAAGCAATGCCAATTTATTGAAAATCCCTCAGATTAGATGGCAATGTCTATTAGATTTTTGACTTGCCCTGCTCGAAATTTCGAGATTAAGAGAATTGCAGGTTAAAACAGATGAACAAAATTTAAGATGCTCTTGAAGGCCACAACAATAGAAAACAATGTACAAGTTTTACTTTTGGGTCATATCATAATTTTGCTTAGCCTAATTTGGCACGTGTCACGTATGTAGAATAAGAATGTAAAGAGAAAACACGTGCACCTGCAACACTCATTTTTTGCCTAAAACATTTAGGCAAAGGCTCAGGTGCAATCTTTGTACTCCCCCCAGTCAACTCATTTTAAGTTATTGTCAAATTTTGCATACCTTTCCCATGTAGTATTTGAGTAGAAATCCTAAATAATAAGAAATGCAAGAGTTCAGACAAGAGACAACTATGTTTATGGTTTTATGAGTGCTTGGAGATCTTCATTCCATTTCATACGATGCACTTGTTTGCTTAGTCGCCTAGCTTGCTAGCGATTCCACTTTCCTTTTCTTATTCTTCTTCTTGGATGGGATTCTTCTGGGGAGTTTTCAAGTTTCAGCTTGCACTTGCAGGAGTAAAAAGTGCGTGAACCCGAAGCACTTTTTCTTGGATTTGCTTGCTTCTCTTTTCCCTGCACGGTCGAATCGAGTTTCTCTTCTTTTTCTCATCTTTCATTTTATTTCACATTTATTTCACATTGAAAAGTCTTCAAACAAAATTGTAAGGATATATTTTCTCCTTGGTTGCTTGCAATGCACCTTGTATGCACGTAATGTATCTGATCCGAAAAATTCCCAAAAAGCTACTGGTGCCTTGGGGATCAGGGACACTACTCGACGACCGAAGACTCAAAATAGAAAGTTTAGTTTTGCTTTCACCGAAAGAGAAGCCCATTCGCAGTAAAAGATCCCGCTGTCGTGTCGTACTGCACTTCACTTCCCAGACCTTCCAAAAACTTCCAAGTTTCGATTCCAAGAGTTCATTTCCCAGTAAGTCTTGTTGTACGTAGTACGAGTACGAGTATGAACGGTGAATTTAAGCAGATGGATTTTCCGAAAGAGTGCAATTTTACTACGTACGAATACTTTGCTTGACACTTGGATTTGCATTTGTGCATTTGTCAGAGGAGGAAAAGAGATAGGAGGTCGGAGGAGTGACGCTGACATGTCTGTCTTCCGGAATGGATCAAGTGCACCATGTGCTTCATGACGGATTTCCTTCCTTTTCCTTCCAGGCATTTGTTTGTATGCTTCTATTTTGTATTCGCCGAGGCTTAAGTCTGGCTCAGAATCATAATTTCGTTTCTATTGAAGCAAATGAATGAATTGGAAATGGAGGAAACAAAAATCAATCAAAATTATAAAATTCACATTCATAATAATTCACAATTCAAATTTTATTCGAATCCAAAACAATGGCAAAATTGCGATTATTAATTGCGCCTTTTACAATTCAATGAAATCGAAACCTAGATTTTGGAGTGGAACAACAGAGTAGCATGTGTAGCAAAAGAATGAATTATTAAAATTTTGACAACGCTACGAAATTTTCGACACGTATTCATTCAGTTTGACGTATGAAAATGAATTTTCTCCAAAATATTCGGCAAGTCAAGATGCCACGGTTTTGTGTCGCATAAAATAAATTAGTTATCTCTGTGTCAAGACACAATAGAGGGACCACGGCTGGGAAATTTCATTGTTCTGCTTCTGCTATTCTGCTTTTCCATGTTCTGTACCTATTCCTTGCATAAGGAAACAGTCCAAACTTTCAACTGTGATAATTGTGGTTCTCGTCATTGTGGCGAAGGCAATAATTCTGAAAAACGATTCTTATCCGTAAAAATTCCTACGAAGGCCTACATAGTCCAAAAATTTGAGCAGTTAACAACGCATCTTAAAAATCAGCGAAATTTGATTAAGCTTCAGGGCTACAGCCCCATTCTACGTTCTCCAATTCCAAGAGTTGAATTCATTGAATCGTATGAAATTTTAGTGAAGGTTTCAATTACCTAATGAATTACATTGAATTCATTGAACTCTTGCTGTAAACACTCAACAATAGTGCAAAAAGTAAATAAATAAATGCCCGCAGCCTTCCCTTGACAAGATGTAGCTATCGTTAGTAGAAAACATGTGAATGTGAACAAATAATAGTTTCATCGAAATTGAGGGAGACTCGAAAGAGAGACTCTAATGACTACATTAAATTTTGTTTGCAGGGATTCTTTTATGTGTGGGTGCCGTTTACGCAATACCTGCCTTGTCTGTCTGCCACTTTTGTATTCCTACTAATGATACACCCGTCATTTAGAATGAATTCTGATTCCATTGAATGAAATAAAATTACAAGTATCCATTTTATGCACGGCTTTCAAGATGGTTCATTGTTGTCTACAACTATCAAAGTCTCTCCCATTGTTAGGACAGGTCCCCCACTATCTTCTGTATGAATTATGATAACTGTTTCATTTAATTTCTGTCAGCCGTGGCTGCTAAGCTGTACAAATTTGACTTTTGATTATAACATTGTATGACGTATGTACAATAGGCCTCGTGCAAAAATATTTACTCAAAAAAAGTTCCAAAGCACGTTACTTACGGTTCAATTAGTTTTAATTCCATTATGGCAATGGCAAAACGAGTAAAATTCTTTCAGCACTTTTCGTGCAATTGCAAAATCCAACTGTTTGCAATTGCGTAAGCTAGAAAATTATGACTTTTGCTCGATTTTATTTGTTTAGAATGCATGTGAATGTCGTATGTTTATTTCACTTTTCACGATTTTGAAGGCGAAAAAAAAGTTCATGAGGAAAGACGGTACGTGGAGGATTTTTGATTTATGGCAATAAAATCATAAATCCTTTCAACACACAGAACTACACATGTTGACATTGTAAATTGTAATTGTAATTGTAATTTGAGAAGAACAACTCAACTGTAGTTGTTCTTGGTCGTGTCCTCGCCCTCCAAATTAAGCAAAACCTTACAAATCAAACCTGAAAGTTGTGAACTACTTTACTAATTAGTTTGACTAATTTTTTGCTTTTGTTTTAATTGTTGCAGTCAAGGTGAGCTTCAAGTGTGGGATGAGATCATTAGTATCAATGGGAAGTTTGTCCGAGCCCTGAGCCAAGCTGAAGTAACTGCCCTACTAAGAAGTGTTTTCAAGAGAGATATGGACTTGGTCATTTTGAGACCCGTGACACCATCCCGATCACCATCGTCTTCCTCAACTTCTTCAAATGCAACAAACATTGTTCAAGATTCTGAAAATAAAACAATCATCAAAATCTCTTACAATGATGAGGAAGACGACGACAGCGGAGCGCCAGGAGGAAATGAAATTATTCATCCTCGAAAGAAACAACAACAGCAAATTAAACGAATTGCATTCGCAGATAATAATTCAAATAGTAGTTCGTCGCCAGCGACGACGACTACCTGCTCAACTCCTCCACCTATTAACGAAGATGCAGTGGACTGTTCTAATAAATCTAGTCGAGTGGCAGAAATTAATTTGGCCAGACGAAAGTTTGTGATTAGTTTAATGGAGTCTGCCTCAAATACTGCCTGCCTTTCTCTCGACTCACCAGCCGCCAATGCTACGGAGAAAAAGAAAGACAAAGATGAATCTCCTTCATTTTGTACTCTGCCGAGGAGACCCAAGTCAACTCATTTGACTTCCCTTACAATTGTGTTTGAGAAAGGAGCAGGGAAAAAACCGCTGGGCTTTACTGTCGTCGGTGGAAAGGATTCTCCCAAGGGGGATATGGGAATTTTTGTCAAAAGTGTTTTGCCGAATGGTCAAGCGATTGATGATGGGAGACTTCAAGAAGGTGAGTACTTCGACACATTGAGAAAACGGTAAATTTTGGAGTCTCTGGATAGAAAGTTAGCTTACGACATGAGTCCGAAGGATTAAGGTTTCCAAATTTTTGGAAAGGAGCAAATCGATCAAGACTTCCTTAAGAGAACTAGTCGAGCGAGCCGTGAAAATATGTACTGCCCGAATTCCGGGTACTGATTTTAATTTTTACCTCTTCCCCGGAATCTTGCGATAAATTTTTATCCCAACCCGTTTCCTCCAAAGAATTTATCCGATTCCCATTTAACTTATCGATTTATTGACCTTTTTTTTCTGGCAAGACTATCAAACATTTAAAGAATGGAGCAAATAACCATAAGAAAACCCGATTCATTTTAAACGCAGCTGTGGTTCAACGCAAGTTTTGGGATCACTAGAATGGAATAAAAGTCTTACTGTAATGCTCAACGATTGCTCTTTTTTCACGCATTGAATGCGCTACCTGTTCAAGGAAAACATAAACACTAATGGTGTGGAAACATTGTTTGAATTCCCATTTTGAAAACCTCACCAGGTTTTTGTGCTCAGGTCTGCATGGTTTGGCTGCCTGCGACGAACCTGAAAGGTTAGCCGTCGTCGTCGTCGTCATCTTCGTTGTTGGATTTCCGTTCCCAGAGCAGACTAGTAGTTTTTTCACACTTGGGTTTACCGGTTTCGTCCTGAAATAAAGTATTTATTTTGTGGGAAAGTGTGTCTGGGCAGGCAGGGACCAAAGGAGTCAACAGCATGAGCAGGAGCAGCGTCAGAAGTCTTATTTGGTTTGGTTTAGGCAGGTTTGCCCTCGGCCAACTTCACTGCAGTTTACTGCAAACTAGAGTGTTTGTTTTAATATTACAGGGAGTCAAACTCCCTGACAAAGTCTGGCTGCATGGGCGCCGAATAAACCTTGTTATTTCTACTTTTTCTGTCTTATAATGGGGTAGCAAGGGCAGACAATAAATAATAGTTATTGGGCAGTTCTTATTCTTAGCCTCTGAAAATGTAGCCGAATCAATAGTCAACCTTGACTTGGATTTGGTGGTGGGGGAAACCATGAGGGTTTGGTTTGACTTGGCCACGAATAAAATGAAATGGAATGACATCGTAGTAGCAGTGAAAGTGAAAGTGAAAGAGAAAGACGAGATAGATAGATGGTCAGATGAGATACGAGCTGAGCTAGGGTGGAGGAGGCGTTCTTTTATGTACAAAAAGAGTTCATTTTCTTCTTTTATTCGTGTACTTCACAGGTGATGAAATTCTGGCAATCAATGGCGAACCGGTAGAAGGACTCTCACACTTGGAAGCCGTGACTCTATTCAAAAAGGTGAAGAAAGGACCTGTCGTTATCTCAGCAAATAGACGAGCAAAGAAAGCTAAGGACCGATCACTCAAGTCACAATCTTGTGACAATCTCATTGATGCTTGAATAGAAAAAATAACTTTTTTGTCCTGGAGCTCAAAGGTAACAAATCAGTCAAAAAATATATCGATTAAACAATCCTTAAAATTTTATAACAATGTTTATAAATATTTCAGATTTTCAAATCATTGTTGCGACGTGGGTGGACTGTCGCCATTTGAAAAAGAAAAAATGGAAATCAATTCAATTCAATTCAATTCAATAGTTTATTTCAGTGACAAGAATACATAATTTGACAGTCAAATTGTTACCAGCCCAAATCAAGATTGAGTACTCCTACACAAGAGGTCGTCACTTCGTTTGAATCAATGGATAGAATTAATACACCTTCATAGGAAGGAATGCATCAAAAATTTTACGCTATTTGTAAATTGTATTGAAATCTATTGAATCCCGTTCGCAGTGAAAACGTGTATTTTAGTTTCAGCAGGTCACGAATCTTTTAATCAATCTAATCAGCCAAATGCAATGCCTGGCATCACATTGTGAGTCTGGGGTTGGCTGTATGTTTCATACATAACAAGCGTACAGGACTTTCACCAGTGAAAGCAAGAGAAAGTGAGCAGAGTGCAGCTGATGTATTTCAAGCCCCTTCCACCCGCTCGAAGTTGGAGAAATTCAATTTTCTGTACTTGAGTATGGTACATGACATTTCCGAGGGAGAAAGTAAAATATGATTAATGAAAAGAAGCTGCCAAATCCTCAATTGGCTCTAGAATACCACAAACTCGGCTAACCCGATCGATTAAATTTTGCGGACAACTGTACAATAATCAAGTTGGGTTTGTTCGTGAAGTCCTGCTCTAAAAATAAGAATGAGACTAAATCGAGAAAAACTACTAGGAATACTCAATTTTGTGTACCTTTGAGGGCCTTTTTGCACCGCTGTGACTTTAAAGATTCTGTAGCACTAC
Source organism: Hymenaphorura dentifera (assembly GCA_034699705.1). Classification (NCBI taxonomy): domain Eukaryota; kingdom Metazoa; phylum Arthropoda; class Collembola; order Poduromorpha; family Onychiuridae; genus Hymenaphorura; species Hymenaphorura dentifera. Next base: position 6,874 of record JAQGCM010002173.1, read on the forward strand.
TAATGTTATTACATTTTTCTGCAGTTGCTTAGCTCTTTTCGTAGCTTTCGATCAAACTTTGTTTTGCTGCTTTCAATCACTACTTAAGGATCTTGTGATCAGAAATACTCTTTACCTGACCAATTCAAAAGGCAGGTGTGTAATTGTCCAAAGAAATTTTAAATCACCTTGATGTGGAATCAAGCATTAAGTGCATGCTAAGTAAAGTGGGATTAAAAATTAAATAGCTCAACTTGCATGACTGAAAGCATGTAGTGTTACTATTTTTAAACTTCGAAATGTTCATGTAAATCAAACAAGATATTTTGACAAATTTTTAGCATATTCGTAATTAATTAAACCAATTAAGTATAACGTATAAATTGTGATACATTAAGGAGTCCAAGCTTTTGCACAGTTTCGTATTATGTACTCTCTTGTTTTAGTACTCTTCGATTTTCTACTGTTTTGCGCTATTGTTGTGTTAAGATCCAATCCACCATTTTTAAACTGCCTACTTATTGCAAATCCCTCTGCGGGTGTGCGTCAGTAAGGTGGATCTGTTGTTAGCTAGTAAAAGTGGTAATTCCAAAACGAATTTTAATGTTAATGTACAATGTAGTAGTAAAATTTTAAGTCAAAAAAAGTATTTATGGTTTCTAACATCGACAATGTTAGCTTTCTGTGTGCATATTTCAGTTTAAGAGATAATATTATGTTTAAATATGTTGAATAGTTTTATTTATGCGTGTAATTTGTGCAGCCATAGAACACTTTGTATTATGGTTTCCGCTTAGAATAAAATTTAGTTGGATGCTACTAATATTTCTCAAAACACTTGCTGCCTCAATTTTTTGGGCTCTTGCAAACTTTGACATAGCAAAATTAGCAGACAAAGGTGTCATAGCAAAGTCCTAAATTGGCATTTCTGTTCAAATCTGCAACAAATTTGAACAAGCTCAAATTTTTGCCTGAAATCCGTAAGTCTTTTTCCATGTTGAGTCTTACGAACGTCAGTGAAAATCGACTCATTCCATTTATACGCTTTTGATGAAGTTGATTTGGAACGTTTAGCAATTTCCACTCACTAATTTTCATCTTTCGTACAATATTTTATTCGCGTGATCAAATAGCTTAGCTCTAGCTTAGTAAGCAAAGAAGCCGACACTACTAACGTTCAAACTCTTAAAGCACAAATCCCAGGAGAGATTTCCGTGTTTATCTCAGCAATCCTATGTGGCAGACATGTGCACAAAACACATTTGGTTGAACTTGGCTTCCAGGCACCTGAAACTCCACACAGTGCCAGTACTCAACTCATCAGATGAAGCAATACAATGGTGCAGAAATAGTAGCAGTACTAGCATCTCCAGTCTGCGAGAGTCTACCCCTTGCATTTTAATTAGACCATCCTTGCTTGGTTTGGAAGAGACCTACAGCAGAGCAAAACCACAAGAAAGATGCATTCACTTCATGAACGAATGAATCAGGCCAGACCATGTCGGCAGAAAAGGGCAGACTCCTCAACCAAATATCGGGTAGTTCTTTAACAAGAGAGTTCATCAGTTATTATTGTTGTCAGAAGAGTTGGGAGTTTCCCCTGAATGCTCCCTTTCATGTCTTGCATGTCAATACTCACTTTGTAGCCGTAGACGTTATTTCGGAGAATTCGGAGCAGTCACATGCAGTCACTTCCCGACATTACTGCGTAGCGTTGCCTTCACGGAATGGACGAACTCACTAATCATTCATGCTCCTGCAAAATATAGTCTGGAAAAGTTGATCATCCTTGAACTAATTTCACCATTAGCTTCCCTCCGGCGAGGGGAAGCCATGCCATGCCGTCCTTTCCTTTCCGGTCAACTAGGTGAATTCCGGAAGAGAAAGGTGAAATTACCGGGAATAATTTCTGACGGTATTTATCAATGTCAATTTACTAATTTACGAGTCCCAGTCCTCAATTATAGCAGGATTTACTGCTTTTGTTTTAGTTATCGTTGGGATCACGAAAGCCAGGATTGATATCTTAGGAATGTTGCAAGTCTTGCAGAAAATCTCCACTAGACCAGTCTGGCTGGCTAGTTAGTGTTAGAGAAAATATCTTGCCAGAAAATCAGGATTCATTCATTCAATAAGTCTGAGTGAGAATCTGCCTTGGAATAATTTAAAGATCATATGTCAAATTGAGCTGGACTCGTTTGGAAGTTAGCTGCTGCTGCAGCCAAATAACAAGCTAGTTGACAAGCACGATTTCTTCAAATGTTTGAAATCTTGATCAGAACAATAAAAGTCATTCCATTTCTGGAAAAACATTTATTTATTGTTTCTGATTGCATACCAGCAGCATCAAGAATGGATAATTTTTTTCAAAGAGTAGAGCAGAGAAAGAGAACGTCCGTCAGCTTCTGACTGATGAAATTGTTCCAGGGTTCATTAGTACGTCGAGGACACAGTCAGGGGTCGACAAGTAAGGAAAACAGGTAGCGCTAGATTTGCTGTCGGAAAAAAACAAACACGAGATCAGATCAGATTCAAGAAGAGTGAATCTTCTCCTATGTACCTATGTGAGTTCTATTATCAACTCTATCTTTATTACTTTCTCTCTATTTGCCACAATGGGACTGGGCTCTTCCTCTTCCTTAAGAATTTAATGGAAGGGCTAAGGCTAAGGCTACGTACACACAGCAAGCAACACAAATGAAATAAAGTCGGAAAGTCTAAGCCTTAATCCTCCGACGGCCTTTCTTGCTGATGAGATGACTTCCATTTGTTACTCTGTGCTACAACTCGAGTCGACCGTATCAGATTGAATTCGGTTTTAGCTTTTCCAATGCATTTGCGTCGTCAATTTTTAGTTTGAACCCAACAAAATCTTCCGAGGGGGGTTTAGAAATATTTTTATCCAACTGAGTCCACAGATTCCAACACTTCTAAGCCACTCTCGAAAATGACGTTGGCCAAATTCCTAAGACCACGACCAAGTTCCGACTTTTGGACACAAGAAAACGGATTAAGGAACGAAATCCAATCTGTATGCAAGTCGCATGAATATTGTATTTCTTCCATCAGCAAACAAGCAGGCCATGCACGGCATGGCCAACCGACTTACTTGGAGATATCCAAGACGAGAATTAGAACATGAGCAAAGTTGGTAAGAAGAGTAGTCGAAATTCGGAAGCCAGCAGCGTCAAAGTCAGAGTCTGTCCAAGTCGAGGAGTCGAAGTCGAAAGGGAAGCGTGTTGAACAAACCCCGAGAGAATTCTAATGAGTTAATGGGATTCTTAAAGTATTATTAACATCGTTTCTTCGCTAATCCTTAGAACAAGAGAACAACTGTCTACAAGCAAAATTATTTTTGTCTACATTACTACATTTGCATCCTACGAAGGGTTAATAATTTAAATCTTCATCTTCTAAGAATTCTATTTCATCTGATCTAAGGATCGGGAACGGAATCTGGCTTTGTTTTATCGATCCAGAGGGTTTTTCATAAAATTGAAGCTTAAGAAATTTATTAGTAATTCACGAAGGATTTTCTTCAAAACTTCCGGTTCCGGTCGCGAGTCATGCTTCATTACACATTCGTCCCATTACAAATTGTAGGCGAAAGTAGAATATTTTTGGCTATGATTAGGCTCTAAATTGCATTTATGATCTGAGAGCCGGCAGACAGCCCGGCAAAACGACAAGATGGTTCAAACTATGTAGACGGCTAAACTTTCGCTTTCGAAATTTGCATTGTAGTCTTCTTATCATAATGTCTTGACAGACTTGACATGGGAAGAAGAATCAATCAGTGATCCACAGCTCTGAGGCTTCAGTCCTCGCCCAAAAAAGAATCAAGTCATGCACAAAACCATGTCGTGATGATGCCTAAAAAGGAAGATCGATGATGAAAATTCTACAAAAGAGTGAAAGAAAAAGCATTAAGAAAAGTTTGGAATAGGAGATCAAGTGTGTAAAAAGAGGCGGGTCGGGTCATCGGCGTGGCGTTGGAGTTCAAAACCCGGGTCGAACTTTGCGAGTTCAGGGTGGAACTCCTACAGCAAAGAGCAAGCTTTCGTCACTTGTAAGCATTTTGGCAACGGCATTTTATTCATCGATTTTTTCCAACCCTCCGAATTTTGTAATGCTTTCGTTCACACAGGAAACAAGATGAGCTATTAGTCAACTCTCTGCAATAACATACTTAAGTCACGCACCACTCTTTCATTCTAGATTCGAGATTACGTAGTAATAAGTAAATGGTTTGATCTGAGCCGAGAGCAAGAAAAACCCACATAGTTTGTAGAACAAGCACAACTTGGGCGTTCAAAGTAGGGTGGCTCTGGAACCACAAGTCTAAAATGCAAACGAGCAAAATTCATGACTCGGGAACAACCCTGCCCGTTAGGTATTAATCATCGCATAAATTTTGACATCCATTTAACCTTCAGTCTATGGAACCCTTTGTCGGATAAAATGCATTAAGTTTTCAGGTATGGAAAGACTTTCACTTCAACAAAGACGTTGAATGAAGCATAAAATTTGTAAAGATACAATGTGATGATATGATTTAATGTTCGACCCCGGCTCGACTTGACTTGCGAATAAGTCTGATGTCTGGAAATTTTGTTTAGGCTGGGCTGAGGATTACATTTGAAGTCAGACACGACAAGATCGTCGTCACTTTCACTTTATAAATGTAGCCTTCATTCTGATTGCAATTGTAGCCAGAGCAATCCATTTCCCTTGATAGGTCTGCATCACTATCAGTGAATGAGAGATTTTTTTGAAGAAAACGGGCGACGAGGCTGCTTGAAGAAAGCAGAAATGGCAGAGACAGAAAAGAATCCAGCCAGCCAGCCTTGTGAGAGATGAGTCTGGGCAATTTTGAGCTGACGTGAGGTGAAGTATAATCTTTAGATGCTTTCTTCGGGAGATCGAGTGGATCTTTCACTCACTCAAAACTATATATCCGCCAAATTGAATGGGAACTTTGTCTATTTGTGTACGACTACCCCTAGCACTGCGTCTGAGAAGGATGTTTGTACAGGAGGAGAAAGCAGCCGGAGAGAGTTGCATGACTTTCAGAAACTCCAAAAAAGCAAAGAAAGTTCAACGTCTGATGATAATCCCTAGCCACTTCTGCAACACAGTTAACACCACTAGTGTTAAGTAGGAGACTCTCCCACTTAACAGT
>JAQGCM010002174.1:0-12030 GCA_034699705.1 Hymenaphorura dentifera
CCATCTCTTAACATGGGGGGTTACAATCCCCATCTCTTAACATGGGGGGTTACAATCTCCATCTCTTAACATGGGGGGTTACAATCCCCATGTCTTAACATGGGGGGTTACAATCCCCATCTCTTAACATGGGGGGTTACAATCCCCATGTCTTAACATGGGGGGTTACAATCCCCAGCGTTCCACTTGCAGCACTGCAAGGTCAGACTCAATTCCCAGTCAGAATCATCTGACTCATGGTCAGAGTCAATTCTATCATTCCTACCAACCTGTCCCACAGGCTGTCTACTGGGTCTCGACCCTTTATTATTTCCAAGACTTTGGATGCTGTACTTGGGCTGAATCAATTTCACTACATCTCATTTTTCAATTTCATCAAATGCGTTCACACTTTCATAGCTAATATGATTGCTTCTTGCTTGAACTTGACGGTTATAAATCCATAGATTCAACGACTTTCGACACGTCCGTACTAGCAAATTACGTTCTTGTGAATATTGTACACGTGTAAAGCTAATGCAACATATTTCGCCATGAAAAGAAATATTGATGCAGATAAGTGTGGGTTTTCATCGTTCATTTGAATCAAGACGTAAATGTACCACAAATATTTTGGACAACTCGAAGTAGCTGGTAGAATTTCTCAATATTAAATACTGACTAGGAACCAGAGTAATTATCAAGTACAGGAAATCCAGCCTGACGTGCGCATGCATTTTTAACTTAAAGATTTAATCCTTGCCAAGTTCATGCTAATTCACTCGGATCAGATCTTGTGACAATTTTCCAAGTGAAAACGAATTCAATTGAAATTATTTTAATTGTGTGAAATACGTTGAACTTTGGGGCTATTCTTCCTCAAAACTAAGACGCAGACAGAATGTCCTTCACAGACTAAATTCGACAACTGCACTGCTCATCTCATCCAAAAATTTGGCTAGATATTCAAAATATATTTTCTTAAATTCCCACTAGATTGTGAAAATGAAGTCTACTTTCGCAGCAAAATACATAAATTTTGGTTCATATTATTTGTTTACACCTTTCCAAATGAATCCTAAGAATGGGCACCTTTCACTCGTTTCATCTCTGCCTCGCTTAGCAGTGCTAACGTTGTTGACATTTTTGTTATTCTGTTGGTGGGGCTTTGTGGTTGGTCGTCTTTACCTTTATACACTTACAGATTTGGAGAATTTTACTCTTTATCTCGAAGTACAATTGTGCTACGGTGCAGTGCTCATCTCAATTTTTTTTCTGTGGCAATTCACCGCCCTTTTGAAACGGAAGGAAACCCTGTACTATTTCAATCAATTCATTAAACTCCAACAAAATTATCTCAGTTATGAACCAATTTGGGGGCAAATTGAACGAGTTTTCAAGATCGTGATATTCACAGTAGCGCTAAATAATTTCCAAGTATTTGTCGCTATGTTAAATCGCCCAGAGATACTCCCATATGTAATTTCGTCTCTTCCCATCCTAGAGCAACATTTAGATCCAATCTCGTTTGGAGTTCTTAAATTCTTAGTCGCATTCCTTCACTGGTACCAATTGCAAGTCATTTTTCACATGAGTGCAGTTAGCATGTACATGATATTCACTTACTTTGTGCTCACTCCTCGCAACTTGAAAATGTTACAGTAAGTAAAACCAAAGGAAAGAGTAATTTGCAGTATGATTAATTTGGTGGATTCAAATGATTACAGAGATCGCAACCCAGCACAGAGTTCTTTTAGGGCCTACCAAAAGGCTCGATTGGTAAATGTCCTGTTCAATGAGTGTTTCTCAATACAAATCCGAGTGCTGGTCCTTCTCATTGGATCTGGTTGGATATATGCAATTTATGGCTCAATCAGATGGTTTGGAAAAGTGAACTTGAATACATACTTGCGATGTTTTTTGAACGTAGTTATCTATGCAATTGGAGGCACAGCATTCAATTCACTCACAGCTTCGGTTCACACAATGTCCAGTGCTTGTCTGGAATCGTGGCACGCTCGAAAAGCAAATTGCAGGTTAACACAAAAAAATAAAAGGATTCTTCAGAGCCTCCCACTTTTTGGTGTTCAAGTGAAGAATCTCTACATGATTCAACATGAGACGAGGAAAACGTATTTCAGCATTATATTTGACTATACCGTGAGTGTACTTTTGGGAACCCAATAGTACGCCAAGTCCTTGAGTACATTACAATTGCGAAATATTGCAAGTAATTAAGCAAATAGTTCTTTGTGTGTTTATATGATGACTACCTGCTGATTGGCGTATTTGAATTATGTATTGTGATAATTACGTAACTTGATGGCTTTAACACGTAATAAATATTAATTGAAGTACAAATAATAAAAAAACCCACAGCCTCGTCACTTAAAGCAATATTTTGTTAAAATAAAAATGGAGCCGAAAAATTTTACGAAGTGTGGTCGAAATGAAATACTAAAATTCTGTTCAAATTATTTCGTAAACAAGTGTACTATTGGAACACCCTGACATTCAACATTTGAGATGGTCGCCTAAATTATATCAAACTAAAGGCGTAGTAATACTTTGAATAAATTCTGGATGTGTAGTTCGATTTAATTGCCGTTAATTTTGGTCGTCCAGATTTTATCGTGCACCTTAATATCGATGATGAATTTTTTAAAACTCTGGATAGCTGGAGTGGATGTGGAGGTCAAAGTCGGTTCATTGCCATCGCCAATTTCTCGTATCATTTTGCAGTTAATATTGCCATGCGTCGACATCATGCTCGCTGTCGCTATTGTGTGAAATTATTCACAGACTTGCTGTTAAACCTATACTTGTATTCTGTGCGGCCGACACTATGTGCACTACATTACACGTGAAGAAAATAAGGACGGATATTTTATGTTGAAATGAACATGGTTGAAAAAACTATTTCAACGCAAACATAACCAAAAAGCAAAGACAAAGATAAGTGGCTCAAAATTCTCCAGATCAAATTCGATATTCATGTCGCAGATTTATTTTATTAGCATTTGAAATGAATTCAATACTTTGCAGAATTTGCAAAGCAGGGGAAGTTTGTAGCATCAGCTGCATGATTTTCCAGCAGAGCGATGGGAGGGAAGGTAAGGAGAGCTTTCCAGTCCTCCGCGGTGTTTGACGATTCGCCAGAATCCTCGCCGTCTGTTGAGCTACAGGAGTTCGGACGGATTGAAGGACCCGCTTGACAATACGGGTTGTTGATGTCTTGCAATTCCTCCGTGAACGGGCTCGAGAATTCGGTCCGTAAGTTGGGCCAACACCTACGTCAACACTTCATCAACGAATAATCAAAGTAAAACACTGCAAAAGTCTCCAGCACTTGCCCCAAGTCCACAACAAGGCAAAGAACTTCCAAAATATCGATCTCAGGACGGTCAGTTTTTGCTTTGGCAAGTTCTCAAAATTTCCCAGAAATTTTAATTGTCATGCCTAATTAATTTGATGTTTGCACTAACTAATAATTTATGCCTAATAATTTATCAACTGAGTAAATAATTACTAATACTAATGTTAATTGAGCTGATTTTGTTCTACTAATTCTAATTACTAATTTTTAAATTTGCATTTGAAATTGAGAAACTAATTTCTAATGCCTAATCTGATTTGCCCAAGCGGTCTAATTATTATTTCTAATTACCAATATCAGTAAATTTGAATTTGATCTTTTTGGACTAATTGCAAATTCTTGTGTAGAGCAAGCCTTGGCTCAACCTCCATCTCCGGCTGAATTGAATGACCAGTCTTCAGATGGATATTCAGATTCATATTCACACTTCAGATGGAAGCATGTACCTAAAACATGTTGCGCATTTATGAAGGTTCATACAATCTGGAAATACGAAAACTACTAATTGACAGGCACAGAATTGTGCTGACGCAAGAATAGCAAAATAAAGGCGAAATTGCTTGAAAACAAAGATATACGGGTTTTTGACTTGGCGGACAAGCGGACATCATTTTGCAATTTTGAAGGTTAGTGATTCAACAACACGTAACAGAAATTACGTTCTTGTGAATATGTTCCACGTGAAAAACCGATGCGATTTTATTTCGTCACGACAAGAAATGTTGATGCAAATAAGTGTAAATTTTGTTGTTCATTTGAATCAAGTTCTGCTATACCAAGTATTTAAGCGATTCCACAAACCAAGCAGAATTACTCAATATTGACTATTGAGTAGAAGCCAGAATAATTATCAAGTACAGGAAATCAAGCCTGGCAAACCTAAGCAAACCTTGCACATTTTTAACTCAAATATTTATCCTAGCCAAGTTCATGATGATTTTGGTTGATTCAGTCTTCTAATAAGTTTCCAACCTGAATTTATGTTATCTGTGTGAACTACGTTGAACTTTGAAGCTATTCGTCCTCAAAACTACGACGCTGACAAAGTGTCCTTCACAGACCAAATTCAACGCTCTGCTCATCGCCTCTAAAATTGCTCTAGAAATTCCTAATATTTTTGTCACATAATAAATAGCTAAAATATTGCCAAAATGAAGTTTACTTTCACAGCAAAATACATAAACTTTGGCTCGTATCATTTGTTTACACCTTTCCAAATGAATCCCAAGAATGGGGAGATTTCACTCGTTTCGTCCCTGCCTCGTTTAGTAGTGCTGGCATTTTTGACCTTTCTGCTATTCTGTTGGTGCGGCTTTCTGGTTGGGCGACTGTGTCTCTATCTATTTACAGATCTGGAGAATCGTAGTCAATATCTCGAAATGCAACTGTGGTTCTATGCAGTGCTCTTCTCGACTTTGTTTCTTTGGCAAGTCACGACACTTTTGAAACGAAAGGAAACCCTCTACTACTTCAATCAATTCAATAAACTCCAACAAAACTTCCTCAGTTGTGATCCATTTTGGGGGAGAATCGAGAGAGTTTTTAAGATTTCCGTGTTGACACTAGCTTTCAATAATTTACATGCATTTCTCACTATGTGTCAGCGCCCAGAGAAATTCCCATATGTGATTTCGTCTCTTCCCAACATCGAGGAACATTTAGATCCATTTTTGTTCGGAGCCCTTAAGTTCTTAATCGCATTTATGCACTGGTACCAATTGCAAGTAATTTTCCACATTTTCTGGGTTGGCACTTACATGATATTCACATACTTTGTGCTCACTCGTCGCAACTTGAACTTATTAAAGTAAGTAAAATCAAAACTAAATTATTTGCAAGTTATTAGTTTGGTCGGTTCAAAATAATTACAGAGCTGGCAACCCAACAGCACAGAGTTCTTTCAGGATGTACAATAACTTCCGATTGGTGAATGTTCTGTTCAATGAGTCATTTTCCGTACAGATCCGAATTCTGATCTGTATCCTTGGATTTGGTTGGATATATTCAATTTATGGCTCCATCAGTATGTTTGGGAAAGTGGACTTGAATACATACTTGCGAAGTTTTCTAAATATGATAATCTCTGCAATTCTGGGAAAAGCATTGAATTCACTCACAGCCTCAGTTCACACAATGTCCAGTGCTTACCTCGAATTTTGGCGAAATCGAAAAGCAAATTACAATTTAAACCTTGAAAATAAACGGATTCTTAAGAGCCTGACATGTTTTGGCGTTGAGGTGAAGAATCTTTACATCATCAAGCACGAGACGAGGATAACGTACCTTAGGTTTATATTTGACAACGCTGTGAATGTGCTTTTGGGAACCCAATAATTTGAAGTTTATACATACATCCACTAGGAGGCAAAGTTTTTGCCAATCGACTTGATATAACTTATTCTGCACCCAGCAGTGGAGTGCCACAAAATAAAATTTTGAAACAACAAACTAAATAAAACAAAGATTGCAAAGGGCTTTCGACACTTGTCGTGGTCTGTGTTAATGACTAATAGGTGAAAACGTTTAATATTTCAATAGCAAATGGAGGCAATTATGTTCTGAGCAGAATTAATTTGTTACAACAAGAAACGTTTATAGCAAGACTGTGGTTGGGCTTTCGTTGCATATTTAAATCAAGATGAGTTTTAGCAATTATTGGGGGGGATTCCACAGCAAACAACAATATAATTCAAAATAAGGCCAGAAATGTTGGCAAGCATAAAATAATAAGCTCGATGTTCTTGGAACAATTTCTCAAGTTAAAACTTAGTTCGACTAAGTAATTATATCTAGAACTTTGGAGCTGCTCCTCTTAAAAATTTTGAAGATATCTGAATTTTGAAGTTGTGCAGCTTTCACTTGTATCGTCACAGAAATCGCACATTCCATATACCTGACAGAATTTCTCAATGCTGAATATTGAGTAAAAGCCGGAATCAACAACAAATACTGCAAATCCATCCTGCAAGCCTTATGCATTTTTAACTTTAGATTTAGTTCGAGTAAAGTTTTTGATAATTTGAAATATGAAAATTATAGAATGAAAGGCACAAAATGGTGATGATACACGAGTGCACAAAATAAGGCGGAATTGATTAAAATAAAGGTTCTCGGGTATTCGACATGCCTAACCTCTTTAATAGGGCCTCCACTTCTTGTTTCTAATTTTGAACGTTAATTCAACAAAATTTAGCAGAGATTATTCTCTTTTGAGCTGTGACTATTCTATTGTTATGTAAAACTGATGTGACTTATTTCATGATGACGGGAAATGTTGCTACATATAAGTGTGATATTTCGTTGTTGATTTGAATCAAGTTGAGATATACCAAATAATTGAGACAATTCCAAATAGCAAACAGAATTTCCCAATATTTAATATTGAGTAGAAGCCAGAATCATTATCAAGTAACGAAAATCAAGCCCGGCAACCCTATACGAACTTTGTACGTTTTTAACTTAAATATTTAACCTAGAAAAGTTCAGGATAATTTTGGTTGATTAAATCTTGTAATAATTTTCCAAGCTGAATTTCTGTTATCTGTGTGAACTACGTTGAACTTTATAGCTATTCGTCTTCAAAACTGCGACGCTGACTGCGCTGCACATACTAAATACGACAACTTCCCCTCCAAAATTGCACTAGAAATTTGTTCAAGCATTTGCTTGATTTGAAATTAAACTTTAAGTGAAAGCATTGACTTGTAGTAAAATCAAAAGCTAAAACGCACAAACTGAAAAGCGCAAGGTTCTAATTAATTTCGAAGAAATTGTTTCGCAAGGTTTATTCGTGACTTTGATTATACTTCTATCGCAATTACATCACAATCAAGTCAAAATCACCAAGTAAAACACCACCCCAAGAGAAAAGGCATTGAGATAAAGGCCAATCTTTTTCTTAAAGACTTATGATTGAAATATGTTTCAAGAACATGCTACGTATCAGCGCTTAAAAATATGAAAATCGTACAAAATATTGCTGACACACGAATGCTAAAATAAGACAAAGTTTTGTTTTTGTGTCTTGTGTACAAGTAATTTATTTCGTTGCAACAAGAAATGTTCATGGCAAGACTGTGGGGCTTTCGTTGTTAATTTACATGATTTGAATCAAGTTGAGTTTTATAGCAATGATTTGGAGCGACTCGACGTAGTCCACAGCGTAATCACAGAACTAAATATTGATGAGAAGCAAGAAGCATTGTGAAGTATGCACGTAAAATTAAGCCGGCTTTCTTGTAACAATTTCCCATGCTAAAATTATTTCAACCGTGTAAGTAATTATGTCTTAAAAACTATGAGTCAACCAAAGTGTCCATCATAGACTAAATTTGGCAGCTAAACTGTTCATCGCTTCGTCTGTCAAATTTGTCTAGAAATTCAATATATATATATGTTGTAAATGGTTAAACATGTTGCAAAAATCATATTTAAAATGAAGTTCACTTTTACTGCAAAATGCATTAATTTTGCTTCGTATTATTTGCTTAAACCTTTCCAAATGAATCATAAAACTGGGCAGCTCTCACTCGATACTTCTAACCTCGCCTAATCGCTGAAATCATTGACGTTTCTGCTATTCTGTTGGTGGAGCTTTGTGGTCGGGCGCCTCGTCTGGATGCAAATGCAGGGTTTGAGAATTTTTCTCCTTTTCTCGAAAGACGAAATTGTAATGAGCTACAATTGTACTACGGTGCATAGATCACCTCCATTTTGCAACTTTGGCAATTGACGGCATATTTGAAACGCAAGGAAATCACATTTTAGTTCAATCAATTCATTCAACTTCCACAAACTGTCGAATGTATGCAATTTGACGTACAACTTAAATAATTTAATACATTGTTTCAAGAGCTTTTGAAAACATATCATTCTATTTCAGGTGAAAATGAATACACTTTTGAACCCATCTGACGAAAAATCGAACGGGTTTTCAAAGTTTTTATGTTCGCCATTGCAATCAATAATTTCCAAATGGTTTGTCACTATATTTCGTCGCCCACAGACACTCCCATATGTAATTTCATCTCTTCCCATCCTCGAGACAATTGCAAGTTTGGAAGTGTCTTGATATTCACATACTTTGTGCTCACTCGCCGGAACTTGAAAACGTTACAGTAAGTAAAGCAAGGCTATGTGTAATCTGGAGAGTGACTAATTTGGTAAAATAAAAACTAAACATTATCAAATTATGAGAGCTCTGCACAAAATTAACATAGCTTGAGGATCCGTTGCAAATCGTTGTTTGTAAGGTGATTTGTGTAGTTGATTGAAAATAATTGCAGAGATATCAATTCATCACAGAGTTCTCTCAAAGCCTACCAAAACAGACGATTGGTAAATGTTCTGTTTTCTGTAAAGATCCAAATTCTGGTCGTTATCCTTTGATTTGGTTGGATTTATGCAAGTTATATCTCCATCAGAATGTTTGGAAAGTAGACTTCAATGCATACTTAAGAAGCCCTTTGAATATGATTATCTATGCAACAGTTTGCATGGCATTCAATTCACTCACAGTTTCAGTTCACAAAGCTTGTCTGGGAACTTTTCGCATTCGGCAAGCACATTATAATTTAAGCGAAGAAAATGAAAACGTTCTCTAGAGCTTCCCATGTTTTGGCGTTCTGGTGAAGAATCTTTACATCATCCGGCATGAGACCAGGAAAACGTACCTTAGTTTTATATTTGAAAATACAGTGTGAGGGAATGTACTTTTGGGAACTTCTTAACATGTAAAATAATTTAAGGAATTTTCCGCAATACGAATCCGTTGGGGAACGAAATATTCTGTAACGGAACATGTCCACTAAACCAATGACATGTAGTCCATAACCAATACTTTGTCAGCAATTCTACGTTGGCATCGTGGTTCAGTAGTTTAATATTTCAACGGCACGTGGCAGAAATTGAAAGCTTAGGCATTTGTGTCATTTATTATTTGTATTTGCTACACACAAATTGGTAGTGTATTTTGGACAATTGTCCACAAGTAAACTGATTTGATTTATTTCGTCAAGCTGATAGCAAGAGCGTCATTGGGCTTTATTTGTCATTTGGACCAAGTCGAGCTATGCCGTATACCAAATATGTATTTCTGGCGATTCCACCTAGTACTCAGAACGAATTTGTCAATGTTGAAAATAAATGTGAAGTCAAATGTACATGTTAACATGTTATCATGTGAATCAAGCTCGAGCTCGACATCCATTTTGAACTCCATAATTTACTCTGGCCATATCCAGAGATTGCATAGAACTGTGGAGCTATTCGTCCTCAAAACTAAGACGAGGTCAGAGTGTCCTTCACATGTCAACAGAACTGCGTTCTTCGTTTTAAAAAGTTGACAACCTAGCTGCGTTCGTCCTTTTGAAAAAATTGTCCACCGATCTGTCTTCGTCGTCTTGCTAAATTTATCCAGAAATTCAGAAATGAAGTTTACCTTCACTGCAAAATACATTAATTTTGGTTCCCGCTATTTGTTTACACCTTTCCAAATGAATTCTGATACTGGACAAGTGTCACTCGTTTCGTCTCTTCCTCGCTTAGGAGTGCTAAAATCGTCGACATTTCTGTTATTTTGTTGGTGGTGTTTTGCGGTTGGGCGACTCTGTCTTCACACAATTGCAGGTTTGGAAGTGTTCACCCCATACCTTCTAGTGCAACTTTGGTACGGTGCATTGGTCACCTCTACATTGCTTCTGTGGCAATTCACGGCATGCTTGAAACGGAAGCAAATCATATATTACTTCAATCAATTCATTCAACTTCAACAAACTGCCGAATGTGAGCTCATTGATCCACCTCTAGGGTAAAAGAAAAGCTCAACAGCCTTTAACGACTTGCCATTATAATTTCAGGTGAAAATGAGCACAATTTTGAACTTATCTGGCAGAAAATTGAACGGGTTTTCAAAATTTTGGTGTCCGCAATTGCATTCAACAATTTCCAAATGTTTATGACAATATTTCATCGCCCAAAGACGCTCCCTTACGTAATTTCATCTCTTGCTATCCTCGAGCAGCATCTAGATCCAATCCTGTACGGATTTTTTAAATTCTTTATTGCATTCGTTCACTGGTACCAATTGCAAGTATTTTTCCACATATGTTTGGTTGGTATGTACATTATGTTCACATACTTTCTCCTCACTCGTCATCACTTGAAACTACTCCAGTAAGTAGAATCAAATCAAATTACTAATATTCTGCAAATTGATTGATTTCAAGATGATTAAATATATTTACAGAGATAACAGCCCTTCACAGAGTTCTTTCAGTACGTACCAAAACTGTCGACTAGTAAACGTTCTGTTCAACGAATCCTTTTCAGTACAAATCCGCATTCTGGTCTGTATTCTTGGATTTGGGTTCATTTATGCAATTTATAACTCCATCAGAGCGCTGGAGAAAGTGGACCTTAATACATATTTAAGAAGCCCTATCAATATGATCATCTATTCAATTTTGTGCACAGCATTCAATTCACTCACTGCTTCAGTTCATACCATGTCCAGTTCTTGCCTGGCATCCTGGCGCATTCGAAATCCGAATTTTAATTTAAACGAAGTGGATAAACGTGTTCTCAAGAGTCTGCCTTGTTTTGGCGTTCTTGTGAAGAATCTTTATGTCATAAGACATGAGACCAGGAAAACGTATTTAAGGGTCGTATTCGACAACACAGTGAATGTACTTTTAGGAATCAAATGATTTTGCCATTCTAATTTGAGCATCCACAATACATACTCTGCGAGCAAAAGCAACAATCTGATGTGCGTTATTTTTTGGTATTGTACAGATAAAGAATAGAATTGATATAATTCATTCGTACTGTCATATCACTTAAAAAAATAAGATTGTGTAATCTGCAAAAGCGAGAGTTTCTGGCCTAATGGTTAAAGCGATGTAATTGCTAAGAAGGACACTTGGGTTCGATATCCGCTGATTTGTAAATTTTTCTGGTTTCAATGCTGTATAAACTATACTTGTTAAAGTTTGAAGGGTTTTTCTTGATAGAAGTTCTTGGACACGCGGAACTGTCTAAAAATAATATGAAATAGAAAACGCTAAAGATTTTTGTACAATTTGGGATGGTTGAAGCATATACCAAGTCAGTAATGAGCACAATGCTCGAAATTTATTTTTGAAAATTTTTCAAGCAAATCATAATTTAAACCAAGAAAATCAGCTGATTCTGAAAACTCTGCCAAGTTTTGGAGTTCTAGTGAAGAATCTTTAAGTCATCAGGCGCGAGACGAGGATAACGTATTTGAGAATTATATTTGACAACACTTCAATTTCAATTTCTTTATTAATGTGTCACCAAAAAATCAATCCAAGATTGTCAATGTACAGTTGGGAAATAATTAATATGCCATTTTAGTTTAGGCATCCACAATACAAATTCTCTGGGTAATTCGAAACAGCCTGTTTCCTTCAATTTGTGGGTATTGAAGAACCCGGGGAATCAAATTGACATGGTTGTCACTTACTTTGAATTCATTTGAGAACGGTGGCTTGCCATAATTTAAGAGAATTTAGAATTTAGAATGTTAGATTGGCCATGCACTGCTCCCGCGATGTTTTTTGTGGGCATTACGTATAAGACAAATAAAACCTAATAAAATTTTCTTCTTCTATATTGCGGTTCTCGAGGCTGCGCCTAACCTATGAATTTAA
>JAQGCM010002175.1:0-12018 GCA_034699705.1 Hymenaphorura dentifera
GTCGACTTATGAGCAGCTATTTGTTGAGTTTCGACCATATTAGCTTCTTAGAGATGAGTCTTATTTTGTAAACAGTTTTTTTCATCTTATTCTTTTCCGCATTGTCATCAACATCAAATATTAAGGCAAGAACACGTCTAAATGAATGTCGTACTCACTTGTCAATTGTTGTTTGTCAGGATTCCGCTACCAATTATAGTCGTTCGAACAAGACGAAACATGCTTCCTTCCACATGATATCCTACTGCGTAGTAGTTTTGTTACTTTATTTAGGAAACGAGGTCAATTCACCATAAAATGATAATTCCTCTTCAACAAACACTATCAACATAATCCCAAGAACAAGAACAAAATCTTGCGACCTATTTTTCCTTCTCAAATGCATACATATCTATCAGCTGCTGCAGCTCCTGCCTCTCTCTAGCCTCTACAGAGTCAAATATGAAAATTCATCCTATAAAATCATTTTATTGAATTGCCGTGCTTTCACATTCAAAACAAAAGTGGGGCGGATTAGTAGCTGGAGGATCATTCAATTCATTTCAAAGCCCGCTGAAGCAAACTGAAGAGATCTCGTTGCACAAATTAAGAGCCTTGCCTTGCTCTCATTTTGTTGCTTGGCTTTTAGAGCCTGACGGTAATTGACTCCGTCTCTTGATTATGCTCCCATGAAATATGCAGCGAGAGAGAGAGAAAGTCAGATGAGAGGAGTCCGAATCGCGGAAGAGAAAGTCAACAAATGCAGTCCAGAAATTTGATTAATAAAATATAATATCCCCTAAAAACATTGCCCGAACGTATGCATCGTACGAGGATTGTAATTCAAGATGAGAGTGAGTGTGCGGTGCTCGTGCGTGCATCCAGTACAGACTTCTCTTCTTCCATGCAGTGCTTAAAATAACAACAACCGGGCCATGCACCGTACCTTTAGGAACTAGAAAATGGAGATAATCTAGCTCCGGAATCTCTTGGTTTTCATTAATATCTCATTACAACCACCTGCATGCACCGCTACCTTCCTGCATTCTCCCATCAGAGTTGAGAATGGCGCTCAGTTTAGGTGAAAATGTAACAAAAAGACCAGGAAAACCACAGAGAGATACATACATACATCGGATCTATTCTTGTCCCTCACGGCTACATAGCTAAACGACTTGCTAAAAAACAACAAATGAGGATTCAAAATAAGGTCAGGTTCTCAGGTTAAGTATTTTGTCAGAGTAGCAATGGCCCAGAGCAAAAAGCAAGCACCAAAATTCTAACCATTCATACGTGAGGTGAGGTGCGTACATATAAACTTACCAATTACGCAATAAGACTAGCTCAGAAATGCGTGCAATGTGTGCCCGCTTAAAATAGCAGTAAGCTCAGTTTTGATGTTGTTGCAATGCAAATTCTACATATTTCTCTTCTTCGTCTTGAGAACTTCATTCCAGGAAGGACCCTTGGTTTGGTCGGGTCGTGCGTAAAATATTTCTGTTCTAAAATCAGATGCGTTCGCTGTGTTGTGGTTTACCTCAAGCAACAAATTTAGAATGGTTCATACGCATGTTAAATTAAATGTGAGCTAAGCTACGGTAAGTCAAAAGTAGGTCACGATTTAAAGATGAACATTTTCTCTGGGCACCATTTGTACCGTGCTACCAATACTACATAATATGCAGCATGCAGAGTGGAAATATACTGGCAAAACCGGTTGGAATTTTTTGAAAAGCATTTCAAACTAAACTACAAAAAAAATCATTCTCAACTTTGATCCAATCCAAACCTTCAAACAATTGGCCCATTGTAATATCCGGGAGGAATAAAAGTCATGCAGGAAATTGTTTCGTATCGCATCGACTGTCCATTATTTATGTTGTTCTAAATTTCGGTGACATTTCAATAACCCGAAGTATTGCATAGAGCCAGAGCACACACGCCGGGCGGGTCTTCTTTGTTGGACTCAAATTCATATCAAACAAATGCATGCATGTGAGTAAGTTCTAGTAGTTTGAGTGACGTCTGAGCAGCAAAATGAGGAATGACATCATCCAAATCCCAAAGTTCACTTGACTTGACACGACTTGATTATTTTTTATTCGGAGCCAAAATGAAAGAGTGGCTAGATAAAAGTTTGAGGACATGTAATCAAGGATGTGGATTCCCGATAGACAAAACACCGAAAGTTGGCTAAGGCTGTTTTCTCTATTTTCTTGAAGGTAGTGCTGCAAGCATGCAGCCAGCAGATTGTGGTTTTCTTCGTCCTCCTGCCCTGGCCTTGCAAGTGTTTTTAATAATCTAGTGCAGAAAAGGGTGAATTAGGGCTAAAAGATTTTTCCATCCCAAGGACGCATTGTTTTTTTCGTATCCTGAAAGGTCATTATTTGGAAAATACTCTCACTTCGTCGACGCTTCCGATTTTGCAAGGCATATTTTCTTGGCATTTTTTTCCCAGATTTGTCGTAAACAGTTAGTACGGCGTGATTTGTTGCAGAATGCTGAACACATTTCGAATAATTCGAAATATCGACTAGCACTAATGTGTCATAAAGTGATAAATGACTCCAAAATTGCAAGGTTTCAATGCTCTCCATACTTTGACTTTTCCGATCTGCAAATTAATAAATTTTGAGTCCGTGTCAATAAAAATCCGCTCTTTAAACTATTTTAAAGTAAAAACTCAACTTCATTTTTAATTTTCTATTTATAGCCTCAATACAAAACAGCCGCAGCCTCTCATTTTGGCCACGTCACTGTTGTTGAATTTGAATCAATATCAAGCTAACTCTAATAAACTAATGTCTAGTAAGCAACAAGCAACATTAGCGACCAGGAACTGCAGCTGGGCCGGGAATAGCGTGTTAAACTTTTGGAGTAATTATTGCCTTGAGAAATTATGTAAGGAATCTCTTTAGGAGAGCATTGCCACTGCAGCTACTACTACATAAGACTTCCGTCCGACTTTGACACGAGAGAGAGAGAAGGTAAACAAATGTTTCTGAGCTGAGTTGAAGGGCTTCGTCCTAACCTCACGTCAATCACTCTTTAGTTAGATTGAACTCCGCATTTAGTTTAGTTGAGTTAGTTTTTTGGGGTGCTAAAGACTCCGACAAGAACTTACTTAGAAAATGAACAACAAAGCTTGGTTTGAATTTCTGCATTTATGTAATAACATCCCTTGCTTGTCCACTAGTTCAAAGCTCTAGACATCAAACATCTCCTTACAACTTTTGGCCCGGGTTCTTGAGAATAATTCCACTAGTCTGCCTCCGAACTGATTTGATTTTTTCTATTTTACTTTGGGGACAAAGCACCCGAAAAGTGCAAATTGCCGAAACCCTGTTTATATGTATTTCCAACAACGCAACTTGGAATGTTTCTTACATGTATGTTCTGTTTTCCTTTCAACTCGGTTAAATTATTATCTTGATGCACTTATCATCAAGCCTCAAGCTTTCTCTTGAGATTATCAAAAACTTTTCACAGGGTTTGTCTAGACAAAGTTCACGTGTCTTGTCCAAGGTTTTTGGCCATTTATTTACGTAGTAGTAAAATTAGAATTGCGCATTTGCCTCAAATGGACTTCTGCTAGTGCAGTGGAGTGGGCTCAAACTTTAAAGTAAAGTGAAAAAAGCTTTGCAACAATCCTTTGCTAAAATAAAATCCCCTCTGGGAACATAAGTTTTATTTGTGCAACTCTGCCCTGTCTTGTCGTCGATATTTGCAGTCGTAGTCTTAGTCTCCGACTTCTTTTTCAATTTTTGTCGAAATTCAATAACAAATCTGGAAGGACGACTCCCTTGACATTTGGATCCTTGAAAATCTAAATAAATTTTCTAAGGCTAGGTTACAATTTCTACGTATGCACATAATCCAAACAAAGGGGGAAAAGAATAAGAATTCTTCAAGTGAATTTGAAATGAAGTAGTTGCAATTCGGAGAAGATCAAAGAAGCAGCACAGCACAGGTACTCACAGTCAGTCAGTAACTCGGAGAGTATATGAAAAAAAAGTTTTTGTTTGCATGCCTTGAAGGCCCAACAAAGTAAGACAGACATCTCTTTCTTACAATACATTCTGAGAAACGATTCCAATATAATAAAAAAAATTCAGCGTCCGCTGCTTCCTAAAATCTCAACAGAAAATCTTAGATTTTTATCTACACGAAACTTATTTGGACGCGAAATCAAGAATTCAAGAAATCATCTCTAGAATTTCGTCGATTTCTATTTCCTTATCTGTGTCAATTTAGATAATTTAGATATTCGTTCGAATCGCATTCCTAACGTCACATAATCGTTCACATATGTGTTTGTCTTTGCTTTACACACATTCTTTTCTGGCTGACTCGACTTGATCGACGACGACTTGAGGTTGAAGATACTCAAAGAAAAACATATGGATGGTGTGACGACGACGAAGATGAAGAAGATTCGTGTCATACATATACAAAAAACCAGGTAAGACACACCGCACCGTCGTCGTCATCCTCCCTATGTACACGTGAGCAGTACCACCGCTCATACAGTAGTAGTAGCCAACAACGTGGGATAAGTGAAATTGAACTTTCGTTTTCCTTGTCTGACTGAATAGACACACACACACACTTTCTCCACCAAATAACTTTCACTCAAGAATATGAAAAAGATGGGGAAGATGGAAAAGGAACCTTTTCCCTTTCCCTGTCCCAGTTGTCAGGAGATAACGTAATATGGATCCAACACAATAGTCCTATAAAATCCACCAATTGAACCCTAGGAGTACTCCTAGGGATCCGATCCTACAGAGAACACCTCTACCTCTACTATTCTTGTACTCTCTGAACAAATACGTACATACATATATATTTCAACATTGGACGACCAGGACCAGGAGGATCAAAGTAGTAGTAGTAGAAAATTCCCCACGGAACTCAACATATTTCCTGCGTTTTGACAGAATTTCATCACTGGGGCAGGAAGTAGGACTCTAGAAGTAGGAATGGAATTGAGATGATCTACAAAAGTAAACCAAACCGTGCAGTGTAGAGCGAGTGCGAGCAAAGTAAAACTTTTAGGTGGTGGTGCTGGTACTGGTGCTGGCTCTTGGAGCCAATGCAATGCGAATTCAACCACTTTACGTACGTATGTACGTGATCCTCTCCTAATTAGTAATTCGTTAATTATTTTGATCGAGCAGAGGAGTGAGTTTGCTGCTTGTTTGGAGAGATGAGTTTTCTTTGATTTTGCTCGAGTTGAGTTGATGGTTTGGTTGATATGCCTTACGTGCAATTAATTGGAGGTAGGAAATCCTTTCTCACAACTCGTACTGGGGTTCATCTTTAGTCTTAGGAAAAATTAAAAACTTATTGTGCCTAGTTGCACAGGCAATTTGAGGAAGCGAACTTCTTATACATACATAGCTGCGTTTTGTTCTTTTACCACATGCATGCATTGCGTAGTCTGCCCAATCCAAAGGTTCACTTTGGAGTTCAGATCAGATCAGCTCAGCTCAGTTCAGTTCAAAGCCCCTGCCTGCCTGCCTGTCCCAATTCCTTCAACTTTGAAAACTCCAAAAAACATCTTCCGGGCAAAATCCAAAGGATGATCCGAAGGAACATACTAGCTCATGTTAAAGATAAAAACAAAAAAACTGAAAAAAATGTTTTTGAAGATCTTTGAATTGAACTGAACTAGTCAAGTGAGAGAGAGCCGAGCCAACACCGAAAGAATTCTCTGGTCTGGTCTGGCCTGGCCCGGCCTGGTCTGACCTGACAGAAATTTCTTGTTCGTTCCAAAGAAGATTCGATTAAAGGTTGTCGACACTAAGGGCCAATGCCGTAGCCCGTACATACAACATGCTTAAGTTGGAGAACAGAGCAGAGCACAGACAAATAAATTTTTGGCATGCATATATAATGCCTTAAAACTAAAGCAGATTTCCATTGTGCAATTCAGTCGAGTGCGAACGAAACTTATGTACCACCGTAACGTATATTCATTACATGGCCACTCTTGTGTTTTCTCAACTTTTGATAATCTTTCTCCCTTCTCCCTTGTGGAAACCTTTTGAGAGCAGTTAGCAGGAGTGCAGTGCAGTGCCAACGACTTTTCTCTCGAATCGTCAGCATCTCTTTCTAATTCCCATTAATTTAAACTCAACGCAACTCAACTCGCTTCTCTCTCACTCTTTCTCTCCTCTGCCTTCGACTCAAACTCCTTCTAGTCTCTTATTATTACTTATTAAATATTATGTAGACTCTCAAAAATTATTCCTTTCTTTGCGTCCTTCCTTACTTGCTTTGCTTCCTTTACTGTACTTCCTTCCTTTGATTCCCTCTTCATTCTCAAGTGTTCAGTTGAGCAAGTTTTCTTGTTGGAACTTCTTTCAAATGCATCATGTCCTCCTCCTCCTCCTCAATTCCCAGAATTGCACTATGTCAAATTGAATCTTCTTCCTTCAGGTGATTGTCAGGCTCTCAACAATAGTAGGCCACCTTATGCAATACTTTCCTCAACTTGTTGACAGTGATCGTTGTCACTTCCTCTGAATGGGACGGAACGGGGCCAGTGTGAATAATCTGTATCAATTTTTGTACTCTGCTTCCAAATCCAAAATGCTCACTGACCCAACTCTAATAATCTGACCTGATTTCCGAATTCTATTGAACGTCAACTTTCCAAAACTGTTTGAACAAAATTTTAACAATTAAAATCAAGGCTTTGTTAAGTTGGAGTAGAAAACTAGGTCATCTTAATTATTGAACTTTTGGACAAAACAGCTGGAAAATTTTGAGGCAAGTACAAGTTATGGAGGACAAGGAGCAATTGTCAGAGTTGGAGTGGAGCCATGAGCCAATTAATTGCAATTAGATGATGTTCCACTGTTAAATTTTGAGTTTGGCATTATACTGTTCGTGGTATTGCTTTCTCATTCACGGGACTTTATAATGAGAGGAAGGACAAGGGGGATAAGCTAAGAATGGCCAAGCCGGATATGCAAAATCCTTAAGGGCCGTCCATTTTGGAAAAATAACGAATTTTTTTGACTGTTCATTCAAGTCGCTTTTATTCTGCAAGGCACCCATTTCGAGCCTAAAATTATATTACGATCATCTAGAAGTAAATCCTACAATTGCAAACTAGTTTTCTCAGAAGGCCCGATACCACCAGGAGGATGCTTTTTCTGGGTAGAATAAGGAAGATCACAATTGAAATTGGAAATCCAACGCAGCACACTTTGTTTTTGGGAAAGAATAGTTTTGAAGCCCAAGGGTTCGCTGGTTCTTGGCGTGGCTGCGTGGACGAATGCATGGATTTAAAAGGTCGGAAACATATAATTCGTGTACGCATTTGGAAGCTGAGCCAAAGAAAGTAAAAATGCAATCCATTTTGGAAATAAATACCGCAATCGATTTGTGTTTCAGAATCCCTGTCGTCCCCGGTTGGAGAGTTAGGGATGCTTTCCCGGTGGCCAAAGTTTTCCAAACAAAAGAAAATGTGGGGAGCGATGCTTTTTAATATGAAAAATTTAGAAATAATAAGTACAACACTGAAACCTAGCTCCACAAAGATTTCTCTCATTTTTCTTGTGCTCCCACCATTTGCATTTTTAAAAAAAAATTCATGCGTGCTTAATTTTATAGGTTGGCATTTTGTCGGCAAGCCAAATGCCCAAAGATTCATTTTCATAACAAATTGGTTGAATACTTCGTTCAAGCTATTTAATTGTGATCAAGTTACCTTATTTTCTTATATTCTTAACCCTATTTTTAATTTCAGCCTAAGAAATGTTTCTTAATTAATTACTTTTGAAATGTGGTATCATCCATGGCCCGAGTCAAACAGATATGAATGCTGATTTCAAGACTGCTGTGGTCCTTCCCTTCCCTTCCCTTTGCCTTGAGCCTGAGAAAATCCACACATTAAGAATACAAGAGAAAATTAAGGCCAAATTCATTTTAACTGCAAACTTTTTTTTTGCATATGGCATACATACGAATGTGTAAATTCTGAGAGATTGTAGTAGTGAGTGGTATATATAATTAAAACCTAGTGCACTTTGTTGGACGGATTTAGCTTCCGGGCTTTCTTTCTGTGTTTGGTTCTTTAGAGTCATCTTACAACAGATTTCGCAAAGGTTCTTCTTCCTCAACTCCTTGAATCGAAATCCATACAAGAAACATGAGTCCTTTTTTTATCCTGCCCCTAAAACGTTTGCCTTACACAACTTACACTACGTACACTAACACTCCAAATCTCGTCCAAGTCAGTACCAACTTCCAGTGCAGTGCAATGTAACTGTAACTGTAACTTCAAAATTCAACAAAGACGTTGTTGCAAGTTGTAAACTGCGTTTTCTTCCGCCTTAGCCTCGTAGATTCGCAAACGCCGGAGTACATTTTTTTTTTGCATAGAAATGAATCCAATTCTCATCCACCGCAAAATAAACAACCAGACTGACTACTTTCACTTTTGCTTTCTCCGGCGCTACGCACTATGCAACAGTATGCAGAGCAGAGCATTGAATTGCGTACAATGCAATGCAATGTATGTACTAGCTAGCCCAGTCTGCTTTTCCTTTCTGTGCATCTAAAATACAGTGTTTGTTTGCGTTCCAACTTTCTCTGTACGTCTGCTAGTAGCTAGCAGAGCTGAGCATTTCTGAATTCTACGACGATGTTGTTCCTAACTTCATTTCTCGTATTTCCAATCATTCATGCAACCACAACAGTTCAATCACACATTCTACAAAGTCAGAATTTTTTATTAAGATTAGAAAAAAGTATATACAAGGAAGCAAGAAATGTAAAGATTATTTGTACATACATCTATTTGGCACTTTTGAATTAATTTTACAAAAGCACCTTTGTTGAGGACAAACCGTCTAAAGAGAATTCCACGGAAGAAAGTAAGGGGCCCTGAGGCTTGCCAAAATTAAATCTCTCCTTTCCTACTGTGAAAAGGTCACCTCTGTAAATATATATGGATGGAGTTCCAAGAGAAAGTTTATAAGCTGTGGGAGGAAATATTAAATTCCTGCTTGAAGGTTAATTGTATCTACCACTACTCGTGAAAATAAGACTGCACAAAATGTCTCCAATTCCGTCAGCAGTATCCTTAAGCCATGGATTCTACCAATGTGAAAACTATAATACTTGTATTCTTTTCCAATCTCTACTTTTAGACAAAATTCGCAAAAGATCTCGCTCTCAATTCTCAAACGAAATGCTCTTATTGCAAATTTTGAAAGTCTGAGAACGACTTATACAATACGTTGAAAAAGAACAATGGAAGAATGTCCAGAATGCCTTGTCTTGATTTTGATTGACGATACAATTGGAATTAGCGTTCGAAAGAAATGCCAGAGATTCTTTATCAGAAACCTAGGGTAGGCGAAAGTTAATGATCGTTGTCCCGGTATTGGCTAGCCAAATGTCTCTCTGAAGTCAATCTTAAAGAGCTGTACTGCGAATCAATATGAACTAGTTAGTACCATAGCAACTAAAGGTTTATTTGTTTATTTTTAGCGTGACATCACGCTAAAAATAAATAAACCTTTAGTTGCTATGGTTAGTACGATATTAAATATTTGTTGCTAGGCACCAAAGATGTGAAGAAAGATGTATCATTTTCGCCATTAGATTTGAGAAAACAGAGATGTTTTGAGAGCCTAGCGATACAAGATGCAGAGCAGTGGAGAATTGTTCAGGGAAGGATCTGTGGAGACGGCCACACAAAATAATGAAGTGTTTGTTCTCTAAGGAACGAGAGGAAGGCAAGACACCGTGAAAACCGCATAAGAAGTCGTCGTCAAACCAAACTCCGATCTCAGACCCAACCCAGGTCATAATGCTTGGCTTGATGTTGTCGTGTGACGAATATGTTCGTACGTTACGCTCACGATCGTTCGTTCGTTCTTTCATCAATTTATGTGGTAACCGAACACCGAGCCCCAGACTCTACCCGCAACACAAGCCTTCGAGTAATCGAAAATTCTAATACATATGCTAAAAACGTGTCGTCGACCTGCAGATGCAATCTTACTGAGGGCCTGAAGGATAGCGGGGTTGGGTGCTGCATGCTGGCTGAGCAGAATCCTCAAGGAAAAAACTAAGCCAATTCTTGAATATATTCTTGCTGAGGTCAACATTGAGGTTAGCAGATAATGAGGATTTTGTTGTTTTCGTTTTCTTCAAAACTGACACAAATGTTATTTTGGATTCTCTTACGTAATATTGGGCTAGCGAGGTTTAAGTCAGAGATATGCTCAAGTTGGTGCAAATTTTTAATTAACGTTTTGGAGAAAGAATTTCTTAATTGCAATGTAAGGATACAAAAATGAGTGTACCGCGTCCTACTTTGGTTTAAAAAATTGAAGATCTAAAAAAAAATTCTGTGGTTGGGCTTTGTTTCCGTTCCGGGACTACCTGATAAATTATTCCATAAAAGGGAAGGTGCACCACTCTAAGTTGCTAATTGTAGTTACGCAATGTTCGGACTTAGACTCGTGAGTAGCTATGCACTGTGCACAAATGCACAAATTAAATAATAAATTAGAAATTCGTACATCAAAGGCAAGAGGCGTTGGAAACTGTGCCAAGAATTTCGTGCAAAGTTTCAATCTAGTGGAAACAAGGAATTGATTCAAGTTGAATGGATTTCGTGACAAGACTTAACTGGATGGCTCGAAGGTTTTATTGTCACAAAAGTTAAGCCGCTCACGATTAGTGCACTTTTAGGCCTTGGAATTTCTTGAATAAACATTTATGCATGTGTTTTTTGTTTATTTACAAGATTTTGCTAAAGTTGCAGGTTGAAGTGAGGAAGATTTCTTATCAGATTTCCCAGATTGTAACCATCATTATGTGAATACTACTCCACTCGATTTAGTTTATTATTAATAAATTTTCTTTGGCGTTTAGACGCAGCTGTCAATACAATTCAATTCTGACATTGCTTGGTATGGCAAATGCAAAACTAGAGTTCATATTAACTAATTGAGAGTTGAATATTTAATTAATAAAAATCAAATTAAGTTGAAAATATAGTAAAACAATGCCAATCGCTTCACATTTTCCAAACAATTTCCATAAAACATTTGGCAGTTGAAAGAAATTAAACATTTCTTAAACTATGCATTGTCATCTGAATCAGGGCCAAAAAATTCCCAAGTCTATTTCCCTTTTAATAAAATGATTTTCATCTATACATCATGTTCCTATAAAAAATGGCATTCAATAAATTCTAAAACTCAAGTTCATACTTGTTGAGAGCGTATCACAAAGGAAGTTTTGAAATACCGGTGCCAAAATTTTCTTTACCCTTGGAATCCAGTTACATCCGCGTTCTTAAGCTTTAAATTCATGACAATTTCCCCATTTTCACCGCTCAAAGTTTGTCAACTTGACCAAGTTGGCATGCATAATTCTGAGAGTTGAATTGAGCTGAAATCCTTTCATTAAATATTAAAGGCGTTCAACACAAAAATATGCATGCATAATGTCGTCTGACTTCTCCTCAGTTTAGCTACATAACTTGGTCTATTCACTTTTTAGTACAATTCTAAATAAAATGACACTTCTTACCCACAAATAATATTCGTAGTTGTGGAAAAGTAGGAAGACCGTTTAGTAACTTTGCCGTTAAACTTAGAAGAAACGATCTACGCTTTCCCTGGTCCACTAAAATCCAGCACAAAATAAAGGTAAACATTCTCTCTTACTTTTTCACCCGACTTTTTCAACCAAATGTTCATTAGGTCATTAGTTTCCATCAGAAATTAGCGCAATATTAGAGAATATTATCTTATGCCGGATTCAGACTTCAACTTCATGTCAATAGTTTTTCAATTTATTTACGTTTTCATGAAAATTTTCAAGTTCTGGTATTTATACTTCAATATTGAATCAATATTGAATCAACGATTGAATCAGTATTGAAATTGATTGCATTCAGACTTCAATTTTATGTCAACGTCAAGTCAACATCACGTCAATTCTGAAAGTACTTGACCAATGTACTTTTTTCGAAGTGATGGAATCATGAAATCAACAAAT
>JAQGCM010002176.1:0-12011 GCA_034699705.1 Hymenaphorura dentifera
CGACTTAGTAATGCGGAACTGCCTTTGCCGAGACTAAATTTTCTTTACACAAATCAAATCTGGCAAAATTATTTGTTCAGTGCTTTTTATTCAGATGAGGAAGTTGACATTAGTGAAACTAAACACAAAACCAACATAAAACCCAAGAGAGTGACGATTGTAATTATTATTTGATTTAATTCTAAAATTAGAACGAACTACGTGGAACGTGGAGGTGGTGAATTCTCCGGATGATTGTTCGTTGTCCTTGTCCGCAGCTTGCTTGCGTCATAGTCAGCTCAGCTCAACTTTCTCCGTCGTAGGGAAAGTCTAGTTGTGCAAGGGAAGGCAATGCCCCAGAGGATAGCCAGTGCATGCAGAGAAAGACTTAAAGCTTTTCATTGTGTTGCATTGAAGGCTTCCGCTACTATTAGGTTTCAGGTTCGAGTGCGCAGTTAAAAATGGCACGCTCCAAACCCAAGGTTTTCGTCTGCGTCAGTTATAAAGGTTTAGCTAAAATTTTGAAAATCAAAAGTCTAAATTGGTCACATTTTGAAAATGAAAAGTCCAAATTGGTAAATTTTTGAAAATGCGTATGGCGCAGTTTCTAATTTGATCCATTTCGCATATACTACTTGCCGCGCTACAAGCAATTTAAACCTGACAATTAATTAATATAAAGGCAAACTTAAAAATGATACTGAATGGCAATTTAAACTAAATCTCAACGTACAATTTTTTATTTTTGGCGACGCATTTTGTATTTATTGCCAAACTATTTTTGCAATTTAGAATTGTGTTTGTCAGGAATTTAGTAGGTAACAGTTTTTAAAGTTTGATCAAACTCTGCAAACTCACGTTTTCGTAAGAAGATAAAAAGTAAGACAAAGAGAGACTGGATTTAAAATTCGAGAATGTCCGATGAAATTGAATGCCGTTTCCGCATTAGAATACACGAATCAGAACAATGAGCTACTTTAGTTTCGTATTCTACTTTGAAAAAGGTTTACCCAGAATGGCGATTGCTTGTTTATTTTGGAGATAGCTTCCGCATTTTCCAGGCCGTGCCGTAACTGTGATTAAATTGCGTGCACACTAAACCATCACACGAACACTTCATTCTGCAAGAACGAAGGCTACCAAATCTCTAGTTTCTCCTTGGAAAATCCTGCCGAATCTAGTAGCAATTTCAATCCCACAAAATCAGAGGTCAGAATAAAATCCCGGAAATTAATTTTAGTTAGGTCGTCCTATCCTCGTCCTATTCGTCGCATTCAATATACTAGAATTGCAGCAATACGACAAACAGTTAAAGACATTAAGCATTAAACCTTAACCTACACACTAAATCCTTAACATCTTTCCAAGGCCATTGACACAATATTTTATGGCCGTGGAAGATTGGGGAAATGGCCCATTTGATTTGACTCAGGGTTAAAGCCTCAGCCTCAGACGTTATATTTTCAATGCTTTCGAAAGCGTACGAAATGGAAGTAGAAGGAAATAAGCCAAGAGTTGTATGGAAACTGCCATCTGCAATTTTATTCTCTTGTTGAAACCAACTTAGCTTTTTGCTTTTGCTCATTCGCTTTAGCGGACATCTATTTTCTCAACATCAAATCTCTTTTGACTTGAGACTTGAAGAATTTGCAGTCATTCAAGGCGATATTTTGCTTCGTAAATTCACTAGCTGCAGCTCACGCCGGTAGGGAATGGCAAGGCGTAAGCAAAAACTTTGTTACGCAAATCTGAACCGAACAACAACAAATGACAAATGAATGGAGAAGGATATTCTAACGTTTTTTTGCAGTTCAAGAATTACAGCGTTATTCAATTTAATAGCTTGCTTGTAAATGTTTGTTGTTGTTTGTAAATTGAAAATTTTAGCACAACATTGTTCGAGTCTAGATGAGAATGAGCTACTGCCAAATGCGACTAAAATTATTTCAAAAAGTGTTCTGAACGCTTCTTTTGAAAGTGAAATCATTTCAATTTTGAAATCTGTTAGAAGCTTTGGACGTCAATTTAAAAAGAAACTGTAAGTCCGATTGCTATTGTTGCCATTTAAAAGTTCTACAAGCTGGCTTCAAATTGGCAACTCAATATAAGTTTGGAATTTCTGCTTTCTGCTTGTTTCATTCTGTTCTTACTAGCAGAATTTTCTCGAATTTGAATGAAATTAAGTTGGCCCTTGGCCGGCCGCTACTTTAAGATTGTTCTTCAACATGTATGTAGCTGGAAGAGTTGAATGCATTTGGTTTAATTATTGAATACCTCAATTGACCTCAATGTTTGAAATGTGTTTACAAATTGCAAACTTTGCGGAGTTGGGCGACTAAATTCTGTTTCCAGCGAATTCATTGTTTCTCTTCGTTCTTCAGGTTGCAAGTCATGTTCATATTATTCGATTCTTAAATAGACATTTACATAATTACTAAACGCTTAGATTGGCAATTTATTTATGCTTATAATTTGTATGAGTTGGCAATAATTTGAAACAAGTTCAAATTACAAATCTGATAACTAAGCACATAATCAAATTGAAAAGTAAATTTGATCTACATCCAACTATTCTGTACTGCAAATTCGGGAAATTGCACTAAAAATTTGTTTATGTACTTCATCAAAATATGAAAGCATCCCAGTCACCATTAACTAAATATGACACATTTCGAATTTGCAAAAATCCTAAACATTTTTAATGACTTTGCAGTTGAAAATGTTACAATCGAAATTCATCTTTATAATTAGGATTAGGAAATGATGGAGAAAACCGAAACAAGCCCTTTTTCCAGCCGTCAGTTGTAAGTTGTGTCTGAAGTAAATTTTTTGAGATGATTTGATTAGATGGTCGCGAGAATACAGACTGGACCAACACATAAGGTACAAAACATCCGAATTGCGAGAGCGCGCTATTTCTGTTATCGTTATCCAAATTGGTCCGTAGTTACTTTCCTGCCCAATTTTTTTAGAATAGCTTAGAAGATGCAATTTTTTTTAAATTTAGGTTTGCTGCTCTGTTTTTAATTCTTTATGCGAATTTAGGAAAAGAACGCAAGCAAATCGGGAAAACCGTTCGTCAGCAATAGCAATAATTAATGCTGAATTGAAGCTGACCCTTACGTTTACTACCGTGTATTTTTGACAACGAATTTTCCCTTTTGGCAGAATTCTTTGGTTTATAAATAAATGTGTTGTGAACTGCTCTCATGTACATGGGGCAATGGTTTTTGTCAAAATTTGAAGAATCTGGCTGATATGAAGTGGCTGTCTCCTGGGACTTTCAATTGTAAGTGAAAATCAGACCAAAAAGTATTTGAAATCCTCGGCTGGTTGGTCAATTTTGGTCCACCCTGTATTTCACCATTTCTAATGCCCATTGATTACAAGTGCCAATTATGAGGGCCTGACCGGACCATTGTTATTAAAATATCATTCCTTATCCATTTTATTAGAAAGCTGATTCAATCCTTGATGCAAACACTAGCCAATTTGTGTGTGCTGCACTTCCTGTACTGTACCTCTGTTCTGTACTCCTTGCATTTGACATGAACTACTATCAACTAACATCCAAACTGTTTACTACTGCTTGTTTGGGAATTAGGTCAGGAAGAGAAAACTCACAGAATTTGATTACTAATAATTCTTTCGTGGTGTATTAAAATTCGTCCGTTTACTATAATGAAATTGCTAATAATATGGTCAAATTTGTAACCTATAGGGAGCCAGCCCAAGGCAAAGTTCAACAGTTCAAGCGATTGCCTCAGAAGTCGCTTGATGCCTGTAAACATTACGACAATACCAGAACGAGACTACCTTGTACCTTCTAATCTATTTCATTTTTGAGAAATCAAAGTCGTCGATTTAACGAGGTCAATTTTGATCGCAGAATTAAGCTGAAACGAAAATGTAATTAAAATGTAAGTGAACCGTTGTGAGAACATTAAGCTCTTAGCTAGGATTAGAATTAAAGCAACGAATTTCACTTCACATTCTCACAATGTCACTCAGAATTCTGAAGTCAAAAACTAGCTTCGGATTGAAATTGTTTGTGTTACGAATCTGCAGCGACTTTTGCTAATTTTGTGTTCTGCTTCAAAATACGTAATAGTAAAGTAGGTTGATAATAAAATACTTGATATTTTATGATTGCATACACAACAGTTGAAAATGCAATATTTGAGTAAAATCTATATACAGGATAAGGGTTCAAATTTTGATACAAATGTCTACTACTAAATAAATTTGTACAACTACTGTATAAGCCAAGGCCAAATATGCACGGTACAACCCACCAGGAAAACGAAAGTCTTCACCAGAAATATTTTTTGCACAGAATTATTTGTCATTGCTGGAAAGTTTTGAGCAGAAATAGATAAACAAATACACCCCCATCGTCGTCCGTGTCCCCCACCGGCCATTCAATTGAAATC
The DNA here is from genome assembly GCA_034699705.1 of Hymenaphorura dentifera. NCBI lineage: Eukaryota > Metazoa > Arthropoda > Collembola > Poduromorpha > Onychiuridae > Hymenaphorura > Hymenaphorura dentifera. The sequence goes on from JAQGCM010002176.1 coordinate 4,413, forward strand.
CTTGCTCTTAAAATAATTGCGAAATTTAATGGTTTTGACCCTAGCCAATGCTCAAGGTGGTTGTAAAATTAGTGCAATCCATTAGTTTTAATTAGAGGAAAATTCCTCGACCACTTTCAACGTGTCAGGAAGTCACGGTGTGGCCCATATCACCGGAAAATCTTACAGGTGCTTGCCCAAAGTTCCGTATTGATACAATTTAGCGGCCGTTCGTTGCGTCTTGAGTGTTCTTTTTTTTTGCATTAACGAGATGACAACGCCTCTAGACATTATGATTTGGAAAGGCGTCGTAAAGTGCAAGGATTGCATCGCAGGCAGGAGCACCAGATTCGCAATTCGCAAAATAAAATAACTTGTACAACCACCGTAAGTGCATTTTGCTTGTACTTGTATACACGTACAAGTACAATATAACTCTTACCTCCTATAATTGACTCTTAGCCCTTGCCAAAAAATTTACTTCTGCGAATTTGTGACTCTTGCCTATCAGCTTTAGGTGTAGCTGCGGCACATGGCAAGATCGCATTGGATTATGGCATAACCTGCTGAAAAATCTCATGCAAAAATTCTGTGCATACACATTCAGATACAAATGCAAAAAATGTATGCAAATGTATGGAGTAATAGCTATCAAGTCAGTCAAGTCGTTGAAGTCAAGCTTTGCCTTTTAACTTTGGGATGCCCATACTTGTGGCTCAGACGCCTACAGAATTGCTAAAGTTTATGGAGATGGTGACGTGATTTTTTCGCCTTTTTTTTTTACACCTGTGTGGGTTTCGCCATAAGTGCAAACACACAGCACACCAGAGAGGACAGGTAAAGAAGGCATAAAAAATTATATCTTCACTCCATGATGCCTTTTCCAATGCATGAATGCATGCATTGCAGGATGATAGGATTGCAATGCAATCCCTCAACAAAATTCCAAAATGGGCAAAAAGAGAAGGTTGAGATTGGGATGGAAAGGACGAACTCAACTTTAGCTCATGGTCAAACAGGTGTGTTGTCTTGTAGTCTGTTGTTTGCGGAGGAGAGACCCCAAAGATTTCTGCAAGACAACACAACGTAATAGTCTTCGCTCAGAGTGCAGTCAGTCAGTCAGTTCTCAAGCCAAAATATTATACTTGTTTTGTTTGTCGTATTAAGGACTAAAAATGTGAAATTTTGGAGAATTTTTGCCAAAATCGGACGACAAAACCTTCAACCAGTCATCAGATCTACATCTACGTCGTACCGCATATTAATTGTTGGATACTAACAGCATGTGAAGAAAATATTAAAATTAAACCAAAGGCTTCTAAATCAGGCAAAAGAGGAGACTATCTTACTTGAATTCCCGAATTTATGAAATTTGAACCGAAATCGGATTTTTGAAAATGGAGTACTCAAATCTTCGCGTGCCAGCCATGGTGAATCGGCTCAGCAACACTACGCCACGTGAGCGCCCATCGTTTCCAAAAATGAATTACAGTTCCTCTACTACCGATTCCCACACTCACAACAACAATCAGCCATTTTCTTATACCAATTCCAGTAGTAGCAACAATAGAACTCGACTCGGCAGTTCAGGTTCTCCAGAACGAAACGTCGGCCCAAACTATTCCTCCATGTCAACTCTGGAACGTAAAAATGGAAAATTGCCCAAAGAAATTATTTATGCACAAGTTGTAGTTTCCGACACTGATCAAAACGGAGGGTCAGGGCCAGGGAGAAATGGAGTTCACAAGCGAACAATTCACACGACATTTAATGGCAATTCTCACACAGAGCCACGGTCACAAATTCACCACGTGCCCATTGGACTGACGACTTCGACCACAAAAGTTATCAGTGAAGACCCTCAAATCATTGAACATTTTGTTTACAAGCAAAACAGCAACAAAGAAAATTTGAGGATGCAAGGAAATTACAATCCGGGCGGCGGATACACGTCCGAATATATGAGACCAAAGAACGTGACGACCGTGCTGATCAACAACAATGAGGACGACAATTACAATATCAAATCCGCAGCGAGCAGGACGAACGAATTGTTTAGCAGTTATCATCATCGGTCGACTACGCCGGAACCAGAGCGGCCATTTTTCTACGGAGATTCGAGAGGAATTAATCTCCAGAACTCAAATTCATCTTCATCCCCTGGCTATTATCAATTTGATTCTTCGCGAAGTGTGAGCCCTGTCATGACGAACGTCAACTCTGCAAAATTAGTGAGAGAAGCTGATAAAAATCGCGATACGTTTGTGTCTTCGGCAAAATTAGTGAATACTTTCAGCCCTTACAATGGCGGGTCTTCTGGACATGCCACGCATACTGACTACAGCTACATGACCAGTAAATTAGGGAGTGGGAATTTGAAGAATGAAACCAGAACTAGTACCGGTACGTCTAAATTCAGAAGCCAAAGCAACAATATCCACGATCACGGTCACAATCATAACCACGTGAGCTCGTACACGAACAACAATACAAGCAACAAATACAATTCGACAGGGCTATCAAACCGAACAATGTCCGAGGATGTCGTTGACAAGAAAACGTTTCATTCGACAAACAGTATGGATAGAAGTCGTCCCACGCAGGTCAAATCCAGGTCTCCTCCCAAAAATGGGTTTTCAAATCATGCAAACTCTCTGGAGAAAATCTACAACAATAACAATAATAAAAGTTCTGGAATTGGTCCTGGGCTCAAGGAAGAGAAGAAAGCTGAGAAGACAAGCAGCGGCGGAGGGCTCATTTCGACACTATTGCGACGAAATAAAGATAAAAAGCAACAGCAGCAGCAGTCAGGGAATACTAAAGTTGGCAAAGACAAAGAGAAAAAGGCAATGCAAGACGACCTCATCAATGATGAAGACAAAGACAAAGAAGGAAAGATAAAAAGACAGAGGGCCAAATTCTTATCAGTATTTTTGGAGAAAAATTTTACTTCGAAAAAGAACAAAACAGATTCAAGTAAAAAGAGTAGCAATGATACTTTGAATCGTTTGAATAAGCAGAATGCGAATAATAAGCAGATTACTGACAGTGACATTGAAGAAGTCGAAAGACGGAGGGATGGGGAATATCATGTGAGTTTTATGTCATACGTTGAGCAGAACGTCGAACTTGATTCAATTTGAAAATAATTTTCTAGGCTTCTAAGTTGATTTAAAGTATTGAAATTCTGACCATTTTTTTCTGTTTAATTCCAGTCTTGGTCTTCCGGTGACGACTTTTACCGCTTCCAAAGCAGACAGCAGCAGCAACAACAACAGCAAGGAAAGCTCAACCGTGGTTATTCTTACAATTTTGGCGATTACAAAAAGGTGAACTGAAAACCAAAATTGCCACTAGTTCACGTCTATTTACGCTGCTTTAAGCAATAAAATTGACCAAAATTGTGTACATATTTTTATCCAGGAGTCAGAGATTTCAGCATATGACCACGAAGACAGCGACTACCGTCGAAATATGGCCATTCCACAACGCTACACTTCCGTAACTTTAGGCCGCCCTACTGGACATCCCCCCAAATCACAAGACTACGACAGCATAGCATTCCGTTCAAAATCCTTAGATCGTCGAGCACTTCGCAACAATCAGAATCAAAATACAATCACCGGCGGCGTCCCAAAAATCATCGTAACTCCAAATTCACCCCCTGTACAAATGAATGCAAATGAGAAATGGAATAGCTCCTATGAAATTCACAACAATAGCAGAAAACAACAAGAGTCAGAGTGGCCAAGGAAGGAATTTAGCAACAAGAGCAAAAGCACCATGGAACTTGGTGGGCATCAACGGAGTAATGGGAACTTGAGATATTTTGGTGACACGGACATGGAGGACATGTCAACTTATGGGAGATCAAGGATGGATCAATCCTATGAAACGTCGACGCTGAATTCGAGACCGTCGACAAAATTGCAATCAAATTTGCAACAATATCAAAACGGGTACAATGTTCAAAGAAATGGGAAACACGTGAGTCGGAAGGATAATGCGAGTCAGCTCAGGTTTCAGAAAGCCGGTGGTAAGCGACAAGCGAGCGTCGCCATAAAAACTTGTTGTTCAAATTATTGTTTGAAAATTTTTACAAAATAATTTTTGTGTAGGACCCTTGACTTTGACTCGCAACAGTTCAGAAAGTGACAACGATAGATCAGCCTCTTCTCAGAGATCAGTTTATTTGCACGCTCCTGCGGTTGCATCCATTCCAACCACTTTGCCAAAACGAACACTTTCGAGAGATGAAATTTCGAATTACGTAAGTTCAAGTTTAATTGCAGTTTGTTATTGCTGAATTTTGTGGAATTAAGACTGCATAATAATTTTGGCCACTGCACTGTTTTAGTCTGGACATCAAAAACAAACTAGACATTTGGCAAGATCACTTTCTGTCCTTTCGCCTTGGCGGCCTCGGCATTATCAGGAGAAGTATGAATTGTACTACAATCCTAACAATGGGCTGCGTTCCGATGGAAGTGCCAATCGTCCACCTAGACTCCCTCGAAGGTACCATTGTCGCATTGTTGCCGCAAAAATAATGAACTACAATGTAAACTCTAAATAACACTTTTTCAAAATTCATTTTTTTTAAATTCCAGTCCTGTTCAAAAAAGTGTCTCTCCAGCTCCTGGGCGTGAGAGCAGTAGCAAAGATTCAAACAAGTTGAGCCAAACTCAATTCATTAAAACTAATAATAAACCATCTCCGATTATCGAGAAGAATTCCAAAAATGCAACAAATATTTCAAGATCAAAATCAATGCCAAAAAATTCTAGACTAGGTTGGTTCTCAAGGAGAAAAAATGGGCCGGGGGATACAGGAGCAATTAAGTAGCTGCAGCTGGGGACGGGCAGAGTTGGTTTGACCACGAAAAGCTTTATTAATTATTATAAAGATTCAAATGCTTAATAATTTAACATATTCTTCCATTTTTAACTACATACATTATGCAATGTGTTGGTATGTACATGTGTGGCATTATCTTTTAAATTTTCAACTAATCGCAATTTTAAGAGGTTATCTGTGATTAACAAATTTTTGAATCTATAACTGCATACAACTGCAATGCAATGCAAACGCGATAAATGTTACAATTGAAAAGTGGTTCTTTTGGTTCTTTAATTCATGTTTTATGAATGTTTAATTTTTTTTGTGATTTGTACCAAATAAATTTATTAAAAACAAGTTCTGTGACGCCGCCAGTATTTAAATTTATTAGCTGAAATTTTATTAATGTTTACTTCAGTTTGACTTTGCATCTTGTGCTAAATCGAATATCTAAGCTTAAATCCCACATTTGGGCTCTCAGAACTTTTGTTAAAGCACATCGTACTTACAAAATAAACATTTAGCCTTTGCTCCGAAAATTGTTTCCGAACGCTAGAATTTATGTTTTATTGAATTATTCAGCACTGACTGCTTTCAAAACTTTTTTCATGAATAGATTCAGCTTTTCATATCCGGGATTCTGTAATTACTTCACACTGCATTAATGTTCATATGATATGTTCGGTACGATTTTTAATAATTTCACATGCGCCGGCGACGCTAATATGCATGCCGAATGGTTTTGTGAGTGACTAGCAGATTTTACGACTTTAACTGCAACTTATCTTCATTTCTTCTTCAAAAGGTATTCTTCTTCAATTTCATGAATCCGATGACAGCAATAACTTGAGCCGGACTTTTTAGAAAGGCCCCAACAAACTGACAAACTAACAATTTACTGCACTGAATAATTTTAAACCGTTTGTGAGTTATAGTCCGCTCGTACAAAATAACGCCTCATCGACACAAAATAGAATACATATGCCCATCTTTCAAAAACTGTTAGTAACAGAGGAGCAAATATTGCTAATTAAAAACTTCAGTGCGAACTGCTAATTGAGCGCAAACATTTAGAGGGATGAAGGTCACAATAATCGATAGAAAAGAATGAAGCGATCAAGAAAACAAACATATCTGGAGATGGCAGCAAATGATTATTTTCTGAGAATTAAGCAATATTTTTTTTTCATAGAATTCGCCAAAGCCATTGGCTGTTCAAGAATCAAACATTTAGTCGAATATCGAATTCAGGTTAGTGTTGACTGCTTGCTCCGGTTTAGATAATTCAGCAGCCATGTATCGAAATAAGATCTTAGAAAGAAGTGAAAGTGCAGAGGACATTTTATTAAATTCTGCCAAATGGCCAAATCATGCTGTCCAGGCAATCGGATTTCTTCCTTTGAGTATCAAAAATGGCGAAATTTCTTTCAGAGTGGTCTCTATTCCTGTGTTGATTCCCATTGTTGGAGTTTTGTGGACAATATTTCACAGCGTAGACTCCGACGATGGTACTTTCACCGTAGTACAGCAAAGTTTCGGTCAGACAGAATTCTTAGTTTTCTTAGCCGTCGGAATGATGTCTTCAAGCTATAGCGTTAGCGTCAAAATTTGGAACTTAATTTCTGTCAAAAATCTTCTAAAGTTTTGGAAGCAAAACGTCGATCTTCTGTCAGCCTTTCAAAAGAATGGGGTGTCCATACACTCAGAATACAGTTACATTTTTGAAAACATTCGAAAATCTAGCAAACGCGAAGTTACTTTTGTAATTTTAATTGGTATGACTCAAATAATGATTAGCATTCCATACGGACTCTATTCTATTATCACTGGGCAAGATTTTTGGCTTCCAGGCTACCGCCCCGAACCATTATTTTTTGTCTCACAATCACTTTGGTGGCATTTTAACATAAATCTCCAGGTTTTGCATACCATTTGGCTCACATATTTTATCAAGATTTACTCTGGATGTTTTCAAATGATTAGGATCGAATTGGAAAAATTGCAAATTTCAGTATGTAAGGTTCATAAAATTGAAGATCCAAATATATTTTTTATAGTAAGAAATTTACCACAAGTCTACAAGGAGGACCTGAATGTCCGACTAGAAAAATACATTCACTTGTTTTACAAAGTCGAAGATCAGGTTGATAAATTCAATTCCATGTTTGGATTTAAGCTGTTAGTAGAAACGTTATTTAGCATTCTCCAGGTGACTTTCTTCGCATTTTTCACAATTAGTTGGGCTGTACAAGACCTAAGTACAGGAGTAATTTGGAATATGTCGACTGTAATCACAATCGTGTTTTTCATGTGCATCTTGTACTTGCTGGGAACTTCTTCACAAAAGTTAACTTTTGAAAGTCAATTGGTAGTTTTGCAATTCGAATTAATTTTGGAAGACATTGTAAACCACAAGAGCAACATGAATGTTGACTTGACGGATCAGGTAATCAATCTTTACGAATATTTTTTCTCCATTCTTCTAGGAATCACTGAGCATTTCTGTATTTTCAAACATTGCATTCATGCTTTCATTTAGATTTACTTGTTGCGTTCGCGGATCCTAACGAACCCACCAGTCATTTCGGGATGCAATTACTTCCAGTTCAATCGAAAATTCATTACTTCAGTGAGTCAAAAGGCAACCTTGACTCTTAACAATCTGATATGGTTTTATGACAAAGTACTGCAAAAGACCGAATTTCAATTCACTAAAAAATTCTCTTTCAGGTTGTTTCAAATATGGCAGTTCATCTAGCAATTTTATTCCAATTCCAAGAG
>JAQGCM010002177.1:0-12010 GCA_034699705.1 Hymenaphorura dentifera
TGTCCGGTTCACCTTGATGTTTAATGAGGTGGGCGCTACGTGACATCAACTAGATGAATAGAGATGAAGTTCTTTTTTCTTCTTCGTCTATTGTAAAGTTATAAATTGAGAGAAGCTATCCATGCTAGGTTGTTTGCTTGGCTGTTTGTATATTTTTACATTGTGTGTAAAATAGAAACTAATTTGTTGGAGCTTGTCAATTCTATTGTGAAGATTTTGGGATTGGGGAGTATTTCTACATTTCTGTACAAAAAATAAAATAATGTTAAACCAAGTTGACTTTCTTTTCCCTGTCATCCATGACGTGACACTGTGGAATTGGATGCAATTTTTTTTTGCCATTTGAATTAGGCGTGTTATGTAGATTATTACACTAAAAATATATTGGAGATAGAATTTGATACTCAAATTTGTAGAGTAGAGCTTTCAGATCCTCAATAGCTCAGAATCCAACGTTGGATTTTTTATGGAGATCACAATTTATGATTGTGGTCAGTATTAATTTATGGCGATTGCAAAAAAATATTCTGAAGCTTATTGAGTCGATGAGTTCAAAATTGGTTTATTCCCTGAACCCAAAGTAATAGCCCAGTAGTGAGTTTAGGAATGGACTTATACATGATTTAGAATTCTGTTTATTTTTGTGCTTTTGCATTGTCATTTGCTGTATGGACTGACAGCTAGCTTCTAGCATGTGTTGGTGGTTATAGGTAACTCCAGTTTTCGTGTGCACGCTGTCCGCTATGGTATTTTCAAGGTCGCTCTATTTTTGCATTGCACTATAATTTTGTGAATTTTTTTCTGGTGCTTTTAATCAATTCTGTACGCGGCTGCTGCCTGCGATTAGATTTTCGTAATCACCAGATGCAAAAGTCACATTGGTTTTTTGCTAACGCCATACGCCAACACTACTCCTGACTCATCTCTTTACTATGCAAACGTAATTTTGGCGTTTTTGGTAAATGCTTTGCTAATTAAGCATTGCGAATTAGATACCTCGTAGTTGAGCTCATCTGGAACTGAACCAAATTATTCTTACCCAAGTACTTAAATTCGATACTTGTGTGGCCATAATATTTGTCAATGTTAAATTTTCTCAACATTGATTGCTAGATAGAGAAAAGATTGAAAAAAATGAATTGGGCCCAAATGAGCGAAAGATGACTTCGACTAGGCGCAGCTAAATAATTTGCGATTCACACGCGAGGAGGAATTGAGGAACAGCGCGCTTTTAATTAAATACATGCAATTAAAATCATTAGACTGAACATTTTGGCACATTCGTTTTAGTCCATGCATGTCACTTTAAAAAATATTATTCAACAATTGAAACTACAACGAGCGAGGCTGGGGAAGGAAATAATTCTGAGAAATTTTTGATGGACATAACTTGGTTATTTTCTCCATCAATTCAGTCGTCTTCAGTGACTACCTAGAACTCAAATTAATATAATGGACAGGTAGACAGTTGCCGTGCAGATAACGACAGGAAAAGATGTAAATGCATGCGCAATTACATGCAATAGTTGCGTGCAGCCCTTAGCCCTGCATTGCATCCTCAGAGTCAGAGCTAACTCTTCTTTCCTAGTTGGTTGGTGTTAAGTACTAAGGGTGGGTAGCAAGATAACTGAGTTACTTATCTTACATTTATTAAATGGATGCTGCTGCGTTGGACATATCATTAAAGATTTTGTCTCAGTACCAATTTCATTTTCATTTGATCATTCACAATTCACAGAGATGATTTTGTAGTTTAGTAGTTGCGTGGCGCAATGAAAAATTGTAGGAAAGAATTTAACGTAACAAGGAGGACGATGGATGGGTTTGATTTGATGGGTCGATCGATCTGTCCAGAGAACAACCAAAGCCAGCCAAATCAAAGGAGCAAGCTTTTGAAAAAGAGAAAAAAAGTAGGCCATCATCATTTGTACAGCATTTTGTTAGCAATTTGATAAGAGGGATCTTGGCTTGGCTCTGCCTTAAGGCAGCAAGCAAACCATGATAATTTTAATAACATGGTTTAATCAAAGTCGATTGACGTCGGTCGTCGTCTGTATGATTTATCAGGTCTGGAATCTGGATTTGACGGCGATTCTGGCGATTCCTTAATCGAGAGTATTTTTTTTGGTTATCATGCATGCAATTTGATTTTTTTAAAGTTTTTTTTGAAGCTCCCAAAGCAAACCACAGCGTGAATTTCTTTTGTTGGTTTAAGTAGTAAAGGGTTCCAAAATAAAATGACTTTCGTTAATGAGCTAGCAGGCAGGCCAAGGAACTCTGTGTTAGTTAATTAATGAGTTCATTTTGTTTGTTTTCGTTGAGAAAAGCAACAAAGTTAATTAAGTTTTTCTTGGAAGTATGTAGTATTTGAGCCCTTTTGTTTGCTAAGTGAGACAATTTTCTGATGGTTGAGCTCGATTTGAACATGAGTTCTATTAAAAGCATCCGCACGTATAGTATTCATGATGAGGATAACAATTGAAAAGTCTTGAAATGGAATCGCAGAGGAGATTAAGTAGGTGCCATTATTGCTTGCTAGCGTTGCTAGCCTTTGAATTGGATTTTTGAGAAAGGAGCTCTACTAACCTCTTCAATCTTCAAACGATAGGGACGGAGAAAGTTCAATGAGCCATAAAAAAAAATGTTCAAAGCTTTGGCAAAAATACAATAATTTTTTCGTTCTTGAGTGCGAAGGTTTTCACTTCACACATTCGCTTCAACACGCAAAGGCGGTAAGCTCTATTTTCTGTTTGTGCGAGTGCCAAATGATTTTTTTGCGAGAATGAAAATCGTACAAAATATTGAGTGTCGTCATTAACATGGGAAAAATTGCAAATTTCTACAATATTCATAAATGAAGGAGTTGGAGAAAAAGTGCACTTTAAAAAAGTGCATTCCAAATTTCCAATATGTAGCTAGTGCAGAGCAGAGCATATAACATTAGAATAAGAAAACAATAAGTACAAGTAGGCTGTCAAAGCTTACACTGCTTATATTGAATTCAGACAACAAAAAATATTCTCGGTACACTTTTGAAATGTAGAGCAACTTTAACATTTAAATAATCAAAATCTATGTACAAAGAAGGATGCATTTTGTACATAATGATTGTGGAGAAGTGGAGATCCACCAGCCAGCCTGCAGCCCCGCTTTACAGTAAATGACAGATTGAATTGAAATATTAACTAGGAATGTATACTTTTGATCTCGAGAAGATTCACTTTCATTGTTATTGCTTGAAATGATAGAGTCCAGTCCAGGCCAGGCCTACGTTTGAGATTGGAATTAGAATGAGAATAGATTTGGTATGTTCGCTTTGCAATTGCAAACGCAACTACTTCATTCCGCACTTAAGTTTCATATGCATATTGCGTTTCCTCAGGTGTTTTCTCTTTGTTGTGATTTTTTTTACCTACAAGCTTCCCTTTACAGGTGGAGGTATTCTAATTCTCTTATTCAGTTGAGTAAGAATAGGGTAGACTTGATTTGAATTTGATTGATTATTTATTGTTACAAGTATTCATATTTTTTTGTTCTGTTTGATGTCCATTTTCAGGCATGTACAATGCGGCTGGGCTCCTCTGGAAATAGTGGATCTACAGCGACGGCGGATTTACATTACAAAGCAGTATGTCGGGCTCTGGTGGCTGAAGCTTTGGAACTCTCTACATTTTTGAAGAAAGTTTCAGAAGGAACTCATCAAATCCGAACATCGGCATCCTTTGGTGGCCAATACCAATACAAAAGTGGTCATCATATAAATAGTCAAAGAGAAGAGCCTGAACTGAACAAACTCAACTTTACAGATTGGGTGTGTTTCTTATTACTCACTTATATTATCAAACATAAATACAACGCCAGCTTCTTACCTTGAATTGAATTCAAACACACCCAGGACACAGTGCAGTAAGGAAATATTTCCCGCTTGGCTGGTTTGTTGTACTTGCAACAATCGGGCTAAGCTTGCATCCTGACTTGAGTTTTTGTTGGCAGGATTAATTTATGATTAAAGCCAGCATCAAAATTAGCTCTAGTAGAGAAAGTAGGGATCAAAAGAGATTTGTAAGTGAAAACGGGTTTGGTTTTTGTTTTGGGAGTTGGAAATGAAACTGGAAGTTCAAGTTATCAATCGAAATAAAAACCTGCAGGTGGGAGGGAATGTGAGGACTTAGAGGACGAGATAGTTTTGACTCCGAATGACGGGACACGGCAGTTCAGGTTATCTTGTACCTGGTTAGAATTAGAATTCATTCATGTTTTATCAGGCTCTGGCTACTAGCGAAAGCGATTGATCAAAATTATAATTTAGTTTGAAATATAATCGCAATCATGAATCGTTTGGCTAATTTGATGTCGTTCTTCGCATGAATTTCATTTCTAAAACACACCTGAACACAGGTTACACATCAAGTCTTGTTTAGGTTTTTAATTGATGAGAAGAAGGCTTGGTTTGGAAACGTTTAGTCTTGGCTAAGTACTTTAAATGGTCAAGTGGTATTACCACCACTCCAAGGCAAGGCAACTGAACTGACGAACCGAAGATTTGATAAATAGTCGAATCGTCTTACGGAGAGAATGTAGTTGGGACGGACCAAAAGCTAATAAATGGATGAAACGCATCATGCGTTAATTTCTTTTTATCTCCTTCCTAAAAAAATACTCATTCATCAAGCTCAATAAGGAAAGGAAAGGAAAAGTCGGATGAAGGAATGAATTCCTGTGTGAAGAGCTTCATTGTTATTATTTAATGGGCAAGATGAGGGACCCTTTAATTTTTTGCTAGCTTTTAGCTCGCTCGTTGCACGTGTCGAGTTGCGTGTTGCGTCTAGCCAGCGAGTGATGTAAGGTTGCATAATTTAGAACAAAAAATGCACAGCTAAACTTAAACCATTTTGTAATTCTCCGAAGGGGCAATTATATAACACTAATTTAGGAAGAGGGCCTAGAATTTGTCAAATTAAAGTATTACGCTGGGTTTATGGTAGGATCATTTATGTGAAGCTTAGCGTTAATTAATTTGCCTAATGCCCTTGAGTGAGCGTTTCGGTAGAACTCGAACGCTTACGTTAATATGGCGTTTAAGTTCGCACTTGAAAGAGTGCTGAAGATTTAAATCGGAAATATGCATTATGCATACAAAGAATGGAAGCGCATGTCCTAATTTGGTTGGTGCCTGGATCTGGAAGTTAATTATAAAAATGCAAAATATGGTCAGACTCGGGAAAAAAAATTATGGACGACTATGCCTATTCATTAAGGTCATTGCCTTGTTTTTGTGCAAAATGGATGTAAACAAAGCTTTAATTTATTTGCAGGCGAGATTATGGGTTCAAGTGATTCAACAATTGAGGCAAGGAGTCAAGCTAAAGAAGGTTGACTTTGGGTCCCAATGCCCACCGATAGAGTATGAATTGACACCTTATGAAATTTTGATGGATGACATTCGAGCTAAACGATTCGAGTTGAAAAAAGTGATGCAGGATGGGTCACTACCACACAGAATTAAAAAAGATGCTCATGCGATTATTCTTGAGTTCATCAGGTCTAGACCTCCACTAAAAAAGGTACGTTACTTGGTTACTTGCTCGTGCTCTTGGATGTTTTTAATAACCGCTAAACGTGTTAGCAGTCAACGGATTTAACGTTAGATTTTGACTGAAGAAGAGTCATGAAATGATTTTCAAGTATTCTCAGTCTCAGCCTCAGCGCCCCATCAAAAACATGCGCGGAATATTTATTGCATTGTTCTTTCCATCAATCTTTGCATCCCTTGTTGAAGTTACTGTTGTCCTGTGGGCCGGGTATTGTTGGGAGAATGAAAATGCTGCTATTTTTGTACCTGCGCTGCATTTTTTTAAAATCCGATGGCTAGGTTTCAGCTTGAACAACATGACATACGGTTTGGTTCGTCGTCGTCGCTCTAACAAATTCAAATTCTTGAATCACACCACAATGGAATTTCTCATATCTCATTATTACACTTGTCGTGTCTGTTTATGACAGACGGACGCGACGCGACGAGAAAAGAGTCAAATATAAAATGGCAAAAATCGTGGGACGCTCGGGACTCGGGCATTCTTTCCTTCATTCATGTCAAACATTCCGTCGTCTTATTATTGTTGATTTTTTGGCTGGTAGTATTTATGAACCACGAACTTGACTTTGTGTATTGTACAGTACTGTTCATGTGATGTGAATCTTGACTGAACAAACCAAACTTTTGTTTACGGTGCGTTATTGTTTGCAAAAGTCCAAGTCCAGTGTGGTTACAGTAAATTGCAGCGCCAATCTTATTGTTGGCTCGTGATTAAAGAAGGACCCGACTGGCTTCAAAGCAAACGCACAAGAAGGACCGGCAGGCAAAGGCGCTGACATTTGCGAAGCCTCTTTATATTTTTCGACTTCTTTGCAAAACGAATAAAGAATACGTATTCATATTCATGAAATTGATTTAAGAATTTTTGTTTCCGGAGTTCATTAATCCCACTTGTAGGAAAATATTGTAAAGTTTGCGAAATGTGTCTAGCTTAGCTATAGCATCGCAATTCCACACACAATTTCGCATGCATGCCGGGCTCACACAATGCAGCTTCTTTGCGCGTCGGTAGAACAAATGACCTGCAGACAAATGAAGTCATGATTCGTTGATGTGATGGGCACAATAATTTTGTTGACATTGTCATTCATTCGTTTCCTGGTTTTTTTAGATTGAAGTATGCGTGGAAGAATTCTTTTGATTCGCCCAAAGAATTTCTTGTTGTTGAAATAAGAATGAAGGGATATAAGGATTAGACCTGTCTTAATAAGTGGAGGAATAAGAAAGAACAAAAGATGCATTGTTGACACTGTCTGCCTGTGGCCAGGCTAAGCAATACACTTCGTGAGATCAGTTAGGAACAATGTCTACATTCTTCTTCTGTGTGAAAAGCAATATTTCGATCAATTCAATTGTATTTAGCTAAGAGAGGAGGGAGTGAAGTGAATAAAAACAACTAACGTGACTGATGCATGATGGATTTTAGAACTGTCCAAGACCAATATTAGAACAGGAACAACAATGGATTACCTTTAAAATCATAGTGTTGCTTGTTGTTTTAGTAAGAAGATGAAGAGTGTGTAGAATTGAATCTATTATGCGACTAAACAATTTTGCTGCTATGTTGGTTTTTTAGCTGCAAACAACAGTGCAATGTGTTTAATTAAAAAAAGTTAGGAATTTGTAGTATCCGAATTCCGAACGTCGGCATTTAACTTGAAGAAAAACAATTTAGTGACAAAGGTCACTTTTTGTTGCCAATTGAATTCAATCAGTTGCAATAAGTCAATGCAAAAAGCTAAACTAGTAAAAGTTGAATTTCATTGTCTGTCGAAGCCCTAATGAATTGACAATGTAGACAGTTAGCGAAATAATAGAATGTGCCGATGGGCTGGAGATTGTTTATTGGATTACGTGCCTGCGCTTTGTAGGCACAAGAGGAACACGGGTTGGCGTTGTTTTTGTCCAACGAAAAGTTTGACTGAATTAACTGTTGTTAGTTGAAGTCTACACTTTTTCCTCCTTTCTCTCTCAAGTGAATGAATGAATGAGTAGGTTGGATACCTGTGGTTTACAAATGCAATTAATTACGAGGAAGGAATATTTTCTAAGAATACAGCAACCAAGTGATCTTGCAACGTTATAGACATAGGATTTTCATGAGGATTGACGACTAATTGCAATCAAAGAACTTAGTAGAAGGATATTTTCGACTTCGATATTTCGGTCAGATCTTTGCGTTTGCCACTGCGAGTGGTTTCTGAAATTCCGATATGCGCATGTGTAGAAAAAATGTGAAAACCATTGTACTTAGCAGAGGATTTTCTTCACCAGAATGGATTGTGAGCAGGAGCAGGATAGTGGTTTTCCACATTCCTCTTAATGCTTTAATGCTTAATGATTTCTTGCATGTTCTAAATTAAACCCAAACCAAATCTAAAAATTACTCTGAGTAAAGAAACTGTGACTTTTATACTTTCAAGAAATGCATGTCTTGAATTTTTGCTACTAAATCTTTGCAGATTCTGAATTCCGACTTGCCAATAACGTAATGAATTTAAATAAAATTGCACCGCAGGAAGGTCGTTGATTTTAACGATACTACAGCTTCAGTCGAGCTTTGATTCGCCGAGCCGACTGAGATAAACGTCATTTTGTATGTACTGCTGATTGTTGTTGAGAAACACTTTGTGTATTTGAGAAGATGAGATGAGATGCACTGATTAGAGTCTCTATTGTCTTGTAATTCCTAAAGAAATGGAATGGATCTCTTTGGGCTAATACGATGGTAAAAGCTGACATAAATTATATTCCCGCAAGCTACTTGTCAAAGTGAACTGGTCGGTCGGAAGAGCAGGGCAGACGGAAAAATGACTTTGAATAATTACGTGCGTTTCGACTTAATTAGTTGAATGGTTAATTTTTTTCAAGATTGCGAACATGTACGCACGCATGTTGTATTGAACTGAATGAATGACAGAGTTGAGTGGATCTTAAGTTCACCTGTGTCGGTCGTCCTTTACAGCTTATTAAATGTACGTGACACTTAAGTGGTTGGGAGTAGTTGTGGTTTGCTCTGCTCTTGCTCAGTTTTAGGTTGTGTTGTGGTGGCAGGGATGCATCCAAGCGTGTGTCTTTGCTCTAATTGATAATTTTTATTCGACAATAATGTCTAAAGGCGGCATATGGATGACGACTGACAAGATGAGTTTGTGGCAGCTAGTAGCTAGTAGCTCGAAGCGGTGAAAAATAAAAGAAAGCAAAATGTAGCAGTGTGAGTGCGAGCGAATGGAATTCACATTGCGCAAAATAAGATGGTAGGTAGGTAGGTTTAGCTTAACGGTGAATTCAAAAGAATGCATGCGATCTAGTTTTGATTAGTCAATTTAATCTGTACTGTGCTGGTGCAATTCTGTACGGATTCCACTTTTCCATTTGGTTGTTTTGACGAATTTGCCAATCATTTGCACTCGCGTTGTGTTAGAGAAAATGCATTGAACGGGATAATTCTGAACAAGTTGTTTTTGCTACAGATTTCAATTTTGGTTCAAATTACTTCAAATTTCAAAAGCTTTGGTTTAGTTCGTTCAGATAACAAACGAAGTTTTGCATAAAGCACTAAATTCACCTAATTGTAACAAAAGCAAAAGGGTAGATTTCTCCATATTTTATTCTGAGGATGTTCGCAGATAAGATCACTGCTGAGATGCAACTAAATTTTTGGGGAAATCACAGTAGTTTCTAATTAGTCATGTTGTGAGAGTACAAATAGCTTAAAACTAGAGCATCTTTTAAGCATTTTGTAAACTGATTTATTAGAAGATTTCTCAGAATAATTAGCTGGAATACAGAAAAAGATGTGAAGTCTTGCTGTGCATCTTGGTGCGTTTTAAAGTAATTTTTCTTGGAACTTGGAAAAGTCCTATTTACTATCAATTAGATTTGAACTTTCAACACATCTTATTTGGACTTTTGTTCTAATGTTTCCTTCACTTAAATTCAACAGAGCTCACAGCTTGAACACTCGTGAAGTTTTTTAGAAGTTTTAGTTGTCGGGTTGGCACCCAGGTGATGTTTTTATGTGTTGCAACAATAAAGACGTAAGTAGGAAATTGAGCCCGGCGTTGACTTGGGTTTGTTAACTGCCAAAATAAGTATGATTGCTTCCTTCGTTGTGCTTGCCAAAGAGAATTAACTAAGGAGCTAGCAAGCAATGTAAAAAATTAAAGTTAACAAATGGGTATCTTGTTACTACGTTAAATTTCTGGCATGGCTTTAACTAACATAGTTTTTTAATTTATTGACTACCCCCCTATGGCTAAAGAATTAGGAAGGAATTGAAGAATTCTGTGGGAACGAACGAATGCTAATTTGACAGGTGGTGGGTTCATGCGTAGCCGTAGCGTCAGTGTCGAAGAGTCGAAAAGCAATTAATGTTCGAAGATGAAGAAAGGGTCATAAAATGAAGAAGAAGAAAAAATTGCCAAATTGTTCTACACTCATCCTCGTCCGTGAGGTTTTGAGCTCGAAGGAGCAAAAGGCGATGGTCGATGGTGATTGTTCCACTTACGACTTATGAATGAGTTTAGCCAATTTGTAGTTTTAAAATATGGAAATCAATACAGAGCAGAGAGCAGCAGAGATGAGGGTTAATTGCTGTAAAATGTTTGAAAGTTTTAACACAAAATGAATGCAAGGCAGTCCATGTGCGAGCACGCACATAGTGCAATGGACTGATTGAATGCAAGAGAAGGTGTCTTACCGGCATCGGCAAAAAGCTTTTAGTTGGTCTCATAAGTAAGCCGAACTAAAGTCCATACCCTTTCATTAGAAAAAGAAAAAGAAGACCGCCAAGACACAGTATATAGTTTATTTGACTTGTACTTTACTTTATTGGAATTTTAATGGGTCATAAAAGCGGAAGAGTTGGCACAATTCTAACGCTGGCTGAGCTACCCTGATGTTAAAGTAAATTTATTTCCCTTGCGTTGGAAATTATGCGGACTTGGAAATAAAAGTAAAGCTATAACATTTTACTACGTTTAAAAGTACAGGTAGGTTGATTTTAATGACTTACTAAATAGTAGGTAAATGCAAGGGCACGAAAGACCCAGACGGACACAGAACTTGAGTTGGTAAAGGATCGATGTACGTGAGAATTGCCTATTGGTTACATAGACTTGACTTGGTTTATTATTCAAGCTTCGGTTCGGTTCTCAGCCAGCCAAAGGGACCAATTTGATGAAATTTTTAGTAGCGCCGAATGCTTTTAGCATATTATATGGCGTACTTATTAAAAATTGCCTTTCAATTGAAATAATTTTGGAAATAATTTTAGTTTAATCGAAACGGAAAGCTTTTTTAAGAAAAATATGCGGTGAGTAAGCAAAAAAATCACAGGCAGACTGATTCGGATTATGAGTGTTTTCTTTGTTGTGTTTTCAGCCGATTAATCTGTATATCTGTATACATTCCACTAGTGATTTTGCTACTATGAATGTTTACTGTTGACCCTAATAATTAATTTACCGAGTTTAATTACCTGGCTCGTCGTGCCGTGCCGATAGCTAAGCATAGACTTGCGATCTGAGGTTATGGTTTACAAGAATAATTTATTCTTGTCGGCAGCCGCAGTCCAATGTCCTATCCCAACCCTTTGTGTGTGTTTGTAAGGAGATTGTTTGCTGTTTGACAATCGCGTGACACAAAACCGACAAAGCGAAGATGATGTGCCTAGGAATATGTTAAGTTTAAGTTCATTTGGACACGTAAAGTAAAGACTTTGACTGGGCTTGGATTTAGAAATAATACGGTGAACTCTCCAAACTACTGCTAATTTGGGTGGATACAGTTGCGTACGGATTTTGAGTTCCAACATTAAAACTGAAGCTAGAATAATGCCTTAATTCTAAACCAGTTCGTCGGATTGTTATTGCCTCAGTCTTTCTTTAGAATTTCTAACAATTGCATGTTCGGTTCTTTCTTTCTTTGGGTCTCTCCAATTCCAATCTGCTTGCGAAATTGAAATCTACTGAAACTCAGCTCAAGCATCTTATAATTTTTCGAATCATCTACAAATTCTTCATCCAAGTAAAAGTTGAGGTCAAAGTCAGGAGCCGTTCGGTGTCTTGAGAATGACCGGTGGCACTACTCGCATTGAAACTGTGCACGTAAGCATGGCACGATTTAAACTAGTCAAAGCCGATAACCTGGGGATGGGTAGGTTCTTGCGGGTTTTGGTCATCGTGTAACGTGATTTTGCGTGAAATTGGCCAGCTTTAGGGTTTTTCCATTAAAAGATGACGATTTGATTATAGGTTTGGTTGGTTAGATCAGATTATTGGTTTTGGTCGGACGTGCTGCTCGCAGTTTTTGTGTTTCCTGTACAATTCTGAATCCGTCTGCTGCTCCTTTTGCATTTGCACTTGCGAATAGCAAAGGTACCGGCAATAGCGGCAAATGGCATTGGAAATG
>JAQGCM010002178.1:0-12008 GCA_034699705.1 Hymenaphorura dentifera
ACTTCCAAACCTCCTTCTAGGTCGACTGCTTCTTGTTCTTGATTTTCAACGACCGACGAATTGGTAGTTCCAGCTGCTGTAAAGGAAACTTCCAAACCTCCTTCTAGGTCGACTGCTTCTTGTTCTTGATTTTCAACGACCGACGAATTGGTAGTTCCAGCTGCAAATGAAGCTTCCAAACCTTCGTCTAAGTCGACTGCTTCTTGTTCGTGATTACCATCGACCGACGAATTGGTAACTCCAGCTGCACAGGCGCCTTCCTTGTTTAAATCGATTGCTTCTTGTTCTTGATTTGAGTTAAGTAGTAGGAAAACTGAGTTCACTGGAGAGGCAACATGCTTTGTCCGTTCAGTATCAGAAATGTCTATACCAACCCCAAGTTCAGGTGCAAGGCTAGCTACCAAAGGTTCGATTTGTTTGGATGGCAATTCGGAGATGGTGTCGCTACTACTGTTTGAGACTTTGTGAGGGACCTCTAAGTAGTTGCAGCTCGAATTGAAGTCGTCCAGTAGACCTAGAGGAGAAGTGAAACTGTGAAGGAAACCCTCGGGAAACCCAGGAAAAGCCAGATCTTCGAATGTAGTCGTAGGCGTAAGGGCTGGAACATGAAAGACTTCGTGAGATGCCTGCTTGCTTATCATGTTTTCATGTATGTCTATCCCGCCGAAGAGAACTGGACTTAGCATCGCAATCGAAGGAGCACAAGTGACCCTCGGCTCTCTTCCACAACTGATTCCGGGCATACAATCGTTTCTCAAATCCACAGAATCCACCGGCTCAGGGATCTGTGCATTAGGAAGATTTGTTTCTGACGACAAATTGTCTTTAGAAAAGGCGTCTTGTTGTTGCTTGTTACTTGCTGTTGAGACTCGCATGGATAGGTCCAAGCAACCGTTCAGATCTACTTGGTTGTTAAATTCTCCGATGGCTGGCTTCAAAACAGTTTCGGAATCACTGGACGCCTTCAATTCCTGCGAATTATGAATCAATGCGTGGTCTTGTATTTCGAGGCTACAATGGCCAGTTAATGGTGCAGGTGTTATGACATCAACTTCCATCTGGGTTACAACAGTTGCTGGTTCATCGATGGGGATGGCATCCACCAATTTCTGGGTTGAATTCTTAGGCGTTATATTGTCCCACTTGGCGAAGTTCATCCAACTGTTCCAACTGCCCGGATCACTTGTAAAATTCGTGTTAAGATGAACGCCGGACATAAGTTTGCTTAAATTCGGTTTTTTCTTCTCCTTGATCATGTCAGCAGTCATTCTCTTGTGCCTAAATAATCTATCTAGCTGCTCCGAGTCACTCTGAAAGTTCACTGAGCCGTGACTTTGACAAAAACAATGCGTTGTAGGAGAATTGTCTCCGGGTGAACTTACTATCCAGTGGGACACACTGGCAGGGTTGGGAATTCCTTGAGAGCAATCTGGATGGTAAATCCAGAAAGTACTTTCTGGTGGAAAGGGTATCGGCAAATAAGGTATTAGGCTGGAATTTCTGTCATCGGACATCGGCAGCGATTGAGGCAAACCATTGTTAGTTTTTCTAATTGCTTTCCTCGGTCTTCCACGCTTAAGAATTTGCTCTTTCCTCCCTCGTTGAACTGACGCCTTCCTTGGCCTCTCTTGGGCACCAGAGCCACAATCATCATAAGAGCGGATGGACGGATCAGAATTATCATGGATTGTTTGATGGCGCCTATTCTCCTTCAACTTTTGTGTTTTCGTTGTTGCATTTCTACCAGAATTTACTTTTACCTTTCCGAGTCTCTTGAGTTTGTTCTGGTATGTATATTTTCGCTTGGTTGTCTCTTTCCCTCTACGGTTTAATAGTTTGTCCAGGTTGACTAGACGGTGGGAAGGTTCCTTAACTTTCGCTTTTGGTTTCTTACGTTCTCTGTCATTTTGGAAATCATGATGACCTTCTGCAGGTCCATAGCCTGGTTCGTACCCATTGTCGTTATCATCGTAAATTGGTTTGAGATCTTCATATTTGGAGTAGTCTGGCGTAACTAATTCCAAATCATTTACACCTTTGATATCCTCTCCTCGGGTTTCCAAATGTCTTACACACAGGGGCTTAAAATCTTGCCAACTCTCACGGAAGCAATTTAGACGAGTCCATCTGGGGTTTGTGATTACTGTGATGAGACCCTCGTATGATAGTGGAGATAGCCCTAAGTCTGAAGCCTTTTTTGCAGCTGAGACATTCTCACATATGTTCACAGCGCTGGTAGATTTACACAATCCATTGACACTTTCAGACCTCTCTGCGATGTTACATAAGTCTACAAGAAGTTCTTTCGTAGG
Organism: Hymenaphorura dentifera; assembly: GCA_034699705.1. NCBI lineage: Eukaryota > Metazoa > Arthropoda > Collembola > Poduromorpha > Onychiuridae > Hymenaphorura > Hymenaphorura dentifera. Next base: position 2,313 of record JAQGCM010002178.1, read on the forward strand.
ATTGAGCGAGAAACACGTTAACAAAAGCTCAAATCTGGTTTGCTCATCTTCGCTGAAGTAACCAGCTAATTTCTGGTAGTGCTGTGACAACTTTTGTGCACACTCGACACTTTCTCTTTTGCTTTTTTCGTCAGCTTTCAAAGATTCCAGTTCATTAATGTCCCTTAATAATGCCGGCACGTAAAGGTCGAGGCATTTCGAACGCACCCAAGGGTTCAAATCAAACTAGAATCAAAAAAAAAGTTGGTTACACAACATGCATGTGACAAAGATGAATGAACACATTGACTCGGGTGGCATTGAGACAATCAATACGTAATCAATCAATCCACCCAGTTCGAATTAGACAATTCTAAATTAACTTACCACTTCAATTAAACAGTCACCGAACACATAGAGGTAAGCTTTGTTGCAACACGACCTAACCAAGAGATCTAGTTCTTCAATAGGAAGCTCGGATTGCGGGCTTATTTCACGAGAATTTTGTGACTGCGAAACAAGAAATTGGTCCTTCGATTTCTGTTTGTCCGCTCCTTGTTTCCGGTACAAGTGTAGCCATCGAGAAAATAATTTGGCCAAGTCGCTGGAGGAGATCTCTGCCTGAATAGCTTCTAGTATGGCTGACTCAAGAAATTGGAGGGCAGCTTCTTCTGCATATTTCCACCCCTTGGTCCACTTGGCTGCAACGCGTTTGATTTTGATGTCTTCAGGACGGAGGAGTCTATCGGTCGTTTCCAGGCAGAACTCACAACATAAATATTTCTTCATTTGAACAAATCTGTGAGTCTGAAAGGAAAGTAGTCAAATTCGTCAGACTTGAGGAAAACAATTACTAAAGTTTAAATGTTGAGCATTTTATTCAAAAAAAAATTAAAAGAAGGGTTATGGCCGTAGTATCAAAGTAATAATTAATTTGTTTTACTAGTAGAAGCAGAGCAGGAAAGAATTAAGTGAGACATAGGGTCATAATACCAATATAAATCGTAATTATTAATAATTTTTGGAAAATAATGTCAATTGCACTTATGATGAATGGCTATATTGGGAAGAATTGAGTCACCTGACCTGCTAATTAAATCGAAATTATATCGGGTCTACAACACGCAAATTCTTGACAAAAACATTTATGGACAAGATTGATCAATCGAGAATCGAGAATGCAAAATTGTTTTCAGAAAAGTTACCACCTACCAAATCATCTAATTCAACACGGACTAGGCTAATCTAATACCAAAACGGAAATGTTTTTCTTGGTAATTTTGGCAGATATTACTTTAGTACTTACTTCGTCATCTACATCCTGCCGGTGAAGTAGAAGTGCAAATACTGCAGCAAATTGATAGTATTTGTCTTTAGATATCCTGAACGGACCAACGCCAGCGACGATAGGATTTTTGGACTGATCATTTTTATAAATGCTCTGCCCTTTCAGAACACAAGCTTCGGCTAAAATCAGGGCGTTGTCGTAGGCCTTAATTTGACATAATTTCTCAACTCGTGCTTCTAGAAATGCACAACCTTCGGCGTCCCACAATACATTTGCTGAAAGAAAAAAGCAAATGTTTGGTTAGCAAATTATTACGAAATTGGTAGGTTTACAACAATTGTTGGAATTTTGGTTAATTACCCGTGTCAACTGTTAGGCTTTTGCCTTCAAATACTTGTTGAAGATGTGGTAGTTGCCATATATTAGTATTCAACATGAGCAGGATGTTTCTGCACAAACTCCCCCATCTTGGTTCATCATCATTTTCAAAGCATACTGCCGAAGTTGTTAAATATTCTCCGAAATGGATTTTCGCGTCTTCAGAAACTTTCGCCCAGGTTGCTGCAAGGATTGCTTGAGCAGTTGCTCTGAATTAAAAGTATTATAGTAATTAAGTCACCGTCCCCTTCCTGCACATCACCTGCTTCAGGATAATTCTAATCTGCACTTTTTATAAAGCTTAGGAGCTTTAGGAGACAGTCATGGCAATATTGACAATCCTTGGTTGAATCTACCCTCCGAGGGTAAAGTACTAATCTCAACGTCAGTAGAATTGGAATTAGTACCAAGACCAAAGTTCAGAAATATGACATCCTCAGTGGAGGCAGTCAATACTACCCCTGGTTGGTGGAGATACTTACTTGATCAGCCTCTCAAATAGGAAGAAAATGTTTCGGTGGGAGTTGGCTTCTTCTGCAACTAGTTTCCAAATCTCGACTACAACACTGAAAGTTTTATCATCTTGTTTCTCCTTTCCTTCAATCTCAGCCAGTTTGCCCAACATCTACATGAATTATAAAAAACCAATATTTATCCAGCAGCGGTACAAACATTAAATTTTCAATCTATCAACATTTTATCTTAATATTGCACAGAAGTCTAACCAATTCATCATTTTCCCCTGTGGTCACAGTTGAAGCATTCGAGCAGATGGATGATGGAGCCTTTGGAATAGAACTCCTGGGTTGAACGACCGTGCATTCTTCTAGGAAAAGACTACCCTGAGGAGGTTGGGCCGAAGAGGGCTCCATTTCCATATCTAGAGAATAATAAAATTGTCAAAATTGTGGAATTACAATTTGGAATTTTGAATTGGGCTAGACGTACAACAGTATTGATTTTCGTAGATGACAGAGAGGTGATCATCGTTGTTGTCAACTGGGACAGAAGTTGACTCCAAACAATCGGCCACGGCAGCACAAGCCATTGCACGACCGACGACCAAGAAGGCAAGAACACGATGACGAGCCCGAAAACCCAACAATGTCAACTTCTCGTTCGTAACTTTCACTCCAGTCTCATCTCAGTCATCTCAACAATAATCAAATGAATGAAACCGAATCTAATCCAACAATTGGAAGACTATTAGCAGTTCATCATCTCGATTTAATTCTCAAGGTTTTCATTCAAAGATTAAAATACTTTCACTAAACAGAAGCACTGCTGAGTGATGACTACTAAAGCCACTCCACTCCACTTTTTAACTTTTTTTGGTGTTGGAATTTTATTGCACTTTGAAAAATTCCCACGCCAGATGCTTTGCATGAGAAATACAATCTAATTTGTTTGTTGTGATATGAGTCAGGCCTTGCTCAAGGATGATTGACCCAAGCGTTTCTCACACGACCCGAGTTGGATGGAGCTCAACAAGTCGGTTCATCAGAACTCTCAGAAATTGCAAATAAAATAATGCTTCCGAGTCTTCGGACTTCCTGGTCGAACAATCTAACTTTAGGAAAAAAAGTAATGAATTGGCACATCAAAATTAATTTAAAATTAACCAGAGTGATTATGTTTATCAAGTTTTAGCTCATGCATGTTATCGATTGCACGCTTTAACCACATAGATTTCTATGGACCAGCATCAGTGAACGGCAACGCAACGGGGAACAAAATTAGCGTTCGCAATTTATTGCATCGGACGATTGAATGCAAAATGCAAACCTAGCACAATTTTCTTGTAAACGATGTATTGAATAAAATAAATTCTACAATTTATTGATTTGGGCTTCCAATCCAATAATTAATAATGCTTTGTGCACCACCTGCAACATTTTTACAATAATAGCACAAAGTACAAATGCGTTGGTTATGTTCGCAGCAATTGACGAAGCACCACAGAAATTCAGTAACTAAATATTTTGAGCCGGCACCGGCAGTACTATGAATCAAATATCAAACCATAAACCACTCGGCTCGGCACGGCACTCAAGTTGATGGTCACTTCATTGAGAATCAATCCTCATGGAAGATGATAGCGGTTAGGATTATGGTTAGGGTTAGACCAAATGGAATTGCAAATAAATCATCAGTGGCGAAATACGAGATAGTATTATTATGCGTATTTTTATTTGTAAAGTACATCCGCATGTCGCGCTGACCTCGACCGTGCAGAGCATACAATTGTTTCAGCATTCCAAGCATCGTCAGTACGAGAAACCCTAATAATAACACAAGGGCTGATGCAAAGAACTACTTAATTATACAATTTTTTTGAATTTTGTTTTCATAAAAAATCCATGTAGTAGTTTACAAATAACTTCCTAGCCTAAAGGTTTATAAACTCATAAATATCAACTCATAGAAATAGAAACACGCTAGAATCAAGGGCTAGAGACAATTCTAAGCGTTTATTTATAACGTGACATGTGACTTGAACTTGAATGCATTCAATCAGTGTAAACGTTTCTTAGCTGATTAGACCAATTAATTCCCAATTGATTGATTCACTTAAATTCTACTTTGTAAGAGAAAACAAACAGGCTAATATACTGGAAATGGGAATTCGATGGTCGTGTCGTGAGTAGCAATTTATCGGTCCCGAGTTGGTGGGCCCCCCGAAGAAGCATACCCTGCATAACGTGGACCACCACTTCCACGACCTTCATACGGTGGACGACGTGGGCCAGCATCGCCTCTATCCCGAGTGTCGCCGCCACGTCGATACCCGCTTGAGTCTACTGGACCTGGACGACTTCCAGCATATCCTCCACCCCCACCAGTTGATGGATAAGCCCCACCCCTGCTTCCTCCCCTCCTGTCTCCTCTGGACCCATCATCTCTGGCATAGCCTTTGTCGACTTCCCCCCGATCCCTTTTACCCCTAGACCTAGACACCTTGTGAAAATCGTCATCATCATCATCATCCTTAGCTACGTTATCTTCGTTAATGAAACGATGATGTGTGTCTCTGTCATCTTCAGGGTCTGAGTTGGTATCTTTCTCTTTCTCACTATTACGGTCAAAATCCGGGGTTTTCCTCTCAGACTCATAGATAGGACGACGTGGTACATCTTCATTGTTTAACTCTTTACGACGAGTCCAGGGATTTTTTAATGGTTCAGTGGTCTCATTTTGTACCGATTCGTTTCGTCCGACCTGTGGCTTTGTGGATCCTTCAGTTTCACAGTCATCATCCGCATCGCTCCTTTTGAAAATCATAACACATTTTGTTTTTGTAAAGCCAACAAAAAATAGAAAATACAAAAGAATATAAATTTTTTCAAGGTCGGATTAATTTAGGAGTGATGTTAGCTTCAGAGAGTGTACACCAATCTCCCTGGTGTCTGAGTCTGGAAATTGAAATCGGGCCTTTCTCCCGTTAATGTTAATCGTCTCAACTGCCAGAATCAGAGGTACTGTAATTTTGAGCTAAAGTCAAATGTTGAGGTGTTGAAGATTAGCTACTTTTTGAATTAGTTTTCGAATACGGAATTGGATAGTCAGTTGGAAAGCCAGCCACAACGAATCTAATAACTAATAGCTGATAGACGAACATGAAAACTCTCCGTTATTTTTAAAGCAAAGCCAAGCCCAAGCACTAAATTGCAAATTTTAAACCGATAGGGCCCAATTAGGAGGTCGATAATAATTAATTTAATGATTAATGTTTGTCGAAATCTCGAATGCAAACCAAGAGGAATCTTGAGCCGAATGGCAATAACAAAGTGCAAAAATACTGCTTTCTGTTTGTTGTTTAATACACTCGACTCACTCACTCCGCATTTTTCCAAACCTCTGTACCAAAGTGGTTCAAGGATTGGAATACTCACTACCAATTCGTACAATTGCAATTATTTACATAAAGTTAATTTATTGAGACCTTTGTATATGTTTGGATGCAGGAGGATTACTATTAGGGTGAAAATTTTCTGAGCAGTAGGATGAAGCAACAGAAGGAATAGTAGCCGGAGACCTTCTTTGCTGAAGACCTTTAGGCAATGGTTCTTCAGGAATTGACTGGCGAAGTTGAAATTCTTTGGCTTTCTCAGATATCGATGGAAATCTTTCCCTTTGTCTCCTTTCACGTTCAAATTTTAGTTCACGATCACGTCTGTCCCTTTCCTCTGGAGTTCTTTGGAGAATTCTAAAATAAGTTGTGAAAATACCAAGCACCAAAAATACAGTCAATCCATCAGTCAAACAGTCCTTGCCCCAGTACGTTTGACAAAATGAGACAATTTCGGAAACAACCACAACAGTTAGTAAATTGAAGGCGAAATCCAAAATTCATTTATTTCACTAGCCAATAACTCGTATTCGTATTCCGGCCTGTCGACAAACCAAGCGGTATATAAATTAAGTTAAACGTGTTAGACAGTTAGACAGAGCAGAAAGAAAGCAAAGGTTATTTCCAATTTAAATATTGAATTAAAAGGTATCAGATGCAAAAATCAACAACAAAACTTTAAAGCCCTGAGTGCATCCGTACTTCTACTGTATGCAAAGAATTCAACAAGAATTCCGAGCTGTACAGACTCTTGTTTTTTGGTCACAACGGCTATTATGTCAACAAGCCGGGATTCAGTACGAAGACGAAGATTCACCTTCGACTTAAGTTCGAGTTGAAAAACATCTCTAATTTCAATTCCTCCTATCCCCTACCATTTAAATAAATACTAGCGGTGACTCCAAAATAAAAATAGAATATAAAAAAAATATTATATTACCGAACACGAGGCTCATCTACTTGTGAATCTGACCTAACACGATTCGCAGTTGTGCGTATCTCCATTGACAATAATTTTTCCTCAATTTCCTTTTCACGGGCAGCGGTATCTACTGGTTTTGCGCCTCCAAATATTGCAGACGATGTCTCCGGTGCTGGTTCTGCGATCTGAGTTTTAACCGTCCTAGGTGCAAGCACAAGCTTCTTTCTCTCGCGTTGAGGTTCACCAGGTTGCCTGAAAATATTTTAAATTATATAGTGAGCAAGAGTTCATAACACGTCTCTTGACTCTCTTGTTCCGGTTCTGCTTTCGTAGAATCAATAGGTTTGATCACATCAAACTAAGTACAACTTCTACTACATTAACTATCAACATCAAGTAAACGGGAGATGAAGATGATTTGTACCGAACCAAACTGGTAAAAGCTCTTAAGCTGAATTTAAACTCTAAAGTAATACTTACTCTGTGGGTTGAGGAGGAGGTGCGGTATTCCTATTCATGGGTGGAGAATTTTCACGACTTGCCCGACTTCCGCTATTATTGTAAGTCCTTCGCCCACGATCTTCTTCATAATGACCTCCCCCACCTCCACCGCCACGGTATGGAGACGGCGGTCTTTGACTTCCTTGGTCGTAGTTTCTTTCCCTTCTATCTTGACCTCTTGGTTGACTATCTCTTGATCTCATGCCACCATAATCGAATGAAGGACCACCCCCGCCACCATAAGAGTTACGGTAGTGCTCTGGCTCCTCTTCGCGTTGAGGAGCTCTTTGATTTCTCCAGCTCGAATCCATTTCATTGCTTCCGGAACGATCTCTTTGAAAATTGTCGCGATCACCGCGCTCACTTGGAAAATCATTAAAACCCCCGCGCCGGCCTCCCGTCATTTGGTCTCGTGTCATTTCACCGCTACCACCACCAAAGCCGCCACCAAATCCACGGTCTCGTGGTTCCCGACCCCTCTCGAATCCTGCTCCTCTGTCAAAATCATTCCCTCGTCTGAAGTCATTGAATCCGCCGCCGCCCTCACGTCTGTTTGTTACAAATAGAAAATAGTAATAGTTAGTGATCGATCACTTCATAACATTGAGTTAGAGTTCAACACAAGTACACAAGTAGAAAGTTTTACTTACCTTGGGGGACTATTTGGCCTCATGTCAGATCTCCAGTCGCTGGGAGTGGCATCAGAATAATTCCCGCCACCTCCAGATCGACCAGGTCCGCCATCACGACGATTTTGACCTTCTCCGAGACTAATACGGACAGATCTTCCCTTCCAATTTTGATCAGACATTGAAAGTGCGGTTATTAAGTCCTCGCGATTTTCAAAATCAACGTAGGCATAGCCTTTAGGTCTATTGCCAGGATCCCGTGGAATTCGTACACTTTCGATTTTCAAGTCTTGGAAAAAGTTATACATATCCTCTTCTCCAAGTTCATAAGCCACGTTACTCAAGTGTGCAGTGAAGGGCGGTGATCTGGGTATTTGATTATCATCAATGTTTGGTCCGCGTGAAGACCTGGGCCCAGAGGGGAGTAAGATTCTCTCCTTTTCGGTGATGAGTTCTGTATAACGATTTAAAATTTGTACTATATTGATTCGAATTCGACCCGGCCGGCGGGTTTGGTTCGAGTGTATGAATTACTAGTGTTGACCTCCCTGAGGCTGGACGCTGGAGTTAGATATATGTATGAAAATATTTTGATTACCTTCCTCGTCCATTTCGTCGGCCCAGTTTGTGGTGTACGTGGCCTTCTTGGATGCATAGACAACATTTTGGCCAGCACTGGGTGCTTTCCCATCCTCCAGTTGAGCATTGAATGCTTGCAGTGAAACAGTCGTTCCCCTGTTCTTCTTTCCTTTCTCTGCAAATAATTAGAATTAGAACTCCATTAAAAAATGGAAGGTCAAGGCACCATTCCTACCCAATACATGCATGACAATGAAATGTGAAATGACAATATGGTCACCGCTGTTGGTCAGCCCACATAACACATACATTGACATGTGCATATACACATAACATAACACCAACAACCGAGCAGAAAGAATACCGCCAATGAACCATCTTGGCCCTTCTCTTCCATTCCAATTATATTTCTAACCTAATTTTGAACGTACTAACTACTCTGTTGTACGAGATTGTGAATTGATTAAAAATTAAAGAAAGAATATTGACTTACTAGTTGACATGTTGAAGACGAATTATTTTGATGATGGTTTTGTATGAATTGTAGCGAAGAATTTGGAAGAGTGGTCGTGTCGTGTACGGTGTGTACGGTGAGCGGAGAGTGCGGAAAAATCCTTATTGTGAGTGTCGGTTCTTTTGCTTGGTTGGAATGAGAGAGCGTGCGCTCGGCGCTCGGCTCTTCCTAGCGTTAGGGGATGAGAGCAGAGCAGAATTGCTGAGATGAGCTAATGGCCTTTTGGCGCAGACTGCAGGCAGAGCAGGGCGCAGAGTCTAGTGTGCTCAGGACAAGAGCAATGGCGCCACTTGCCCAACTCTCAACATTTCTCACCCGTCCCGTCGCTGCTCCAACTCTCGGCGACAACCCCACCAGCAACAGCCCTCTCTCATCAAAATCACTCACTCTCCACCTCTTCCAAATACTAGCTAGCACCACTTGCATCGAAATTTGCAATCAACTAAATAACAAAAACAACAAAATTTAGAATATCGGAAGATTAATCAGAGTGGAATTTGTATTGTTGTAGTAATTTACATTTTGCAATTTTTTTTGCAACAATTGCATATTCGTTTATTTGTGTTTTTTTCCATGCTTTTGTCATCGATCTAATACGGTCGGGGTCGGGGACTGGGGATATGATATGATGAGAATGTGATTACGTAACGATCGTGAAATGAGTGATCATAAATTTCACAATCACACACACAACACATTAAATGTCCTGCTCCTGTCCGAGTCGGCAGACTGTTTAAAACCGGAGATAAAAGCATTTGCAAATGCAATTCTGCTGGTTGTTGTAGTGTACACGTACTGGTATTGCGTAAAATTGAGAAATTACGTCATAATTTTGTTTAGTCCAAAACGAGTCTGGCATACTTTTCATTGAGCTTCCTGCTTTGCCTTGTGGTTCGTAATTTGTAAGTAAATTTCAAGTGCACATTGCAAGGTCGCGATAGTCGCGAACCGTCAATTCCGTGGCATTGCGGAGTTTTACGGAAAAGGAAAGATACTGCAAACTGCACGCGAATTCTAAAATTATTACAAGAAAATGATTCGTGAATCTTTTTTCTG